>AWOL01S0091407.1:429-16947 GCA_000715115.1 Nicotiana otophora | reverse complement strand
GGGGGGGGGGGGGGTATTCGCCTAGAAACTTGGAGGTAAGTAAATTCTATCTAATATAAGTTAAATACATAGATTAAGGGTAGCTTTTAACATGTAAATTTGTGGAAATTATGGGTTTAGATGAAAAAATAAGGTTTTGATAAAAATGGAGTTTAACCATGAAAATGGTTATGGAATTGAGTGAAAATTATATATTTGAGTTCGTGAGGTGATGGGTAACAACTTTCTTCAAAAATTTCCGGAATCCGAGCACGTGGGCCTAGAGATGAATTCTAGGATCCTTTAATTGAGGTTGGGTAATCACTCTAATAGTTAGAATATGAACTTTTGAAAATATATTGATTGATTTATTCAATATTTGACTAGTTTCAGAGTGTTCGACAACGAGTTGAGGCTTTAGAGTGATTTGAGGCCGGAAAGTGAGCTTTGAGACGAGGTAAGTCTCTTGTCTAACCTTGTAAGAGGAAATTTACCCCATAGGTGATTTAAATTAATATTTGCTTCTAATTGTGGGGGCTACGTACGCACGAGGTGACGAGAGTCCGTATATAGTTACTATACATGCTTATGTCCGGCTAGCTTAGTACCCAAATCAAGGATTACTTGTAATGTTTTCACCCTATTTGTTAATTTAAGGGCCCAAATTATATTAGGACTTGTTAGAGGAATTGTAAACGACCGAATTTCACTTACTTGAATTTTAGCGGATTACTTGAACGTTAATGGAAATTTTATTACATTGTGTAGTAGTCTTGTTATAAAGTTTAAGTCAAATGCTTATAAAGTATCCTCTCTTCTTGTGGAGCGGGCCGAATGTCTCAGCAGTAGATAGATGCATCTATGGATCGTGCCACACGTACCTCGGCAGTGTACACGTTATTCTGAATCGGGTCGTACGACCTCGATATAACTCGTGCTTAATAATACTCGGAGCTTAATCATACTTGATATTATTTTGTGGCTTATGAGGTTACACTTATCAATATCGGGAATTTATTTGGAACTTATTAATTTGGGAAAGAATTATTTGCTCCTGCTTGTTAATGGATCATTATTATTAATTACATAACTCATGCTTATTGGGAATTTTTGTATTCATATTGCTAGCCCATAGTAAGAATCAAAGTCGACCCCTCATCACTACTTCTTCGGGTTAGACTAGATACTTAATGGGTACATGCTGTTTATGTACTCACGCTACACTTCTGCACTAATCGTGCAGGATCTGAGGCAGGTGCATCTGGCGGTACTACCGGCGCACATCCCAGATATCCCGAGGCCTAGTGGTGAGCTGCTTCCTGAGCCGTTCCGCAGCACCTAGAATCTTTCCTTTACATTTATTTCTGTCTATTTTCATTTCAGACAGTGGCAAGATTTTTGTATAATCTATTAGTGCTCATACACTTGTGACACCAGGTCTTGGCATACACACTAGCAGGCATGTGGTTTTGGATTATTCTATGGTTATGATTGCACTCAGATGCTTTCATCTATTTATTTACAAATTTGCGATTTCTTAACCCTTTTATTTAATGGGATTTAATCACTTGAAAACTTATTAGAAGAGAAATATCATTGTTTAATTCACTGTTGGCTTGCCTAGCGGTAATGTTGGACGCCATCACGTCCTATAAGAGAATTGGGTCGTGACACAAAAGAAGTAGATTTGCGAGTTGATTTGAAGGGACAATGGAATGGTGATTCGGTTTCAAGGAGCCAGGGCCTGGCGTTTCTGATTTGGCGAACAAAAGAGGGAAAGTCAGCAGGATTCGTGGATAATGAAGACAAAGGGGGTGATTTGAAGTTAATTTCACGACCTTGCACTAATTTGTGCAAGGTATGTTGATTGAGAGCTGGTAAGATTAGAGAAAATAGAAAAGAAGGAGAAAGAAGGGCGGATGGGAAGGTGACAAATTATTTAGGGTTTCTGGGGTATTGGGGCATCTAAGGTTAAAGTCAAGGGAAGTGATCTGGGTCGTTGGATCGTTTGATCAACGGCCCTGATAAATCGAGGTGTTACGCATTTAAGAAAATCAATTCCGGGAAAATACGGGGACCGTTGGATCTTTTTTATGATCCAACGGCTGCGATAATGTCTAATACTGGGTCGAGATTAAACAGAAAATAAGGATAATTTGTGACCGTTGATGATTTGAATCAACGGCTCAGATTGCTTGTGTTTATTTTGTGAGTGGGATTAGAGAGTGACATGGCGCGGCCTGGTCGGTTCGCTAGGAGTGGCATGGATTACCAACTTGGAATGAGATGGGGTATTTGGACAGGGTCAGGTCCGAATTGGGCTTGGTATTTGGGTTAGTTTTGATTAAATGAATAGATACTTAATTTTTAATGAATGAATTGCAATTGTAGCCTTTTAGTTTTTAACCCTTGTAAAATTAATTTAAATAAGCTTAACAATTTCAATAAAATGTCGTAAAATTATAATTACTATATGTTACTAATTATTTTAATTATATATCTATAAATAACACATATTTCAAATTATAGAACTAATTTCATAATATTAACATAGTAACCTAATTCACTAGAAATTAAGGAGTAATTTTGTCAAATAATAAAACCTATGTAATGTATATTCAAAAATTATTTTTATAATAGTAAATACATTTGTAATTACACAATATCAGTACTACATGATTAATTTTAAAACTAATACTTAATTAATTTATAAAATAGATATTCATTAATAGAAAATACTTTTAAAGTATTTATCGTAAATTTGTAAGCGTGAATAGATTAATTTTAAAAGGGAGGGTCAAAATTGGCCGTCAACACACACAACAATTTATATGTGCTAACATCACGACAACACGACATATCAACTCGTACCACAANATAGTAAATATATTTGTAATTACACAATATCAGTACTACATGATTAATTTTAAAACTAATACTTAATTAATTTATAAAATAGATATTCATTAATAGAAAATACTTTTAAAGTATTTATCGTAAATTTGTAAGCGTGAATAGATTAATTTTAAAAGGGAGGGTCAAAATTGGCCGTCAACACACACAACAATTTATATGTGCTAACATCACGACAACACGACATATCAACTCGTACCACAAGTGCCCATAGGCCACAATAACAACGAAATAAACAGGAAAGTAACTCAACAAGGAACAACACCCCCTTTAAACACAACTTCAATTAAAATAGATTAATGACTTTCAATAACTTCAACTTCAAATAATTGTTTAAGGATAAACTCGACAATGAACATATTTTCATGAAATTGGATTCTAATGTATGAAATAGGCTAACAATGAAAGAGATGGCATGAACTAGCAACTACGTATAAATGCATGAGAATAACCCTGCAACAAAAGGATGTCATGTAACAACAATTTCAATTAAGACTAACTCAACAATAAAAGAAGTCACATAATGATAAAAGAGGTAACAACTTCAAATAAAGCATATAAGAGTAAACATGACAAATAAAAGATATAACATATGCTAACAATTCCAAATAAATATATGAAAGAAGCCTAAGAGTCTAAACCAGTCAATTTTCATATATAAGTCCGAGTATGCACTCGTCACCTCACGTACACGGCTTCCGCATAACAAAAATAGCACAAAAAACTCAAATCCTAAGGGGTAATTTCCCCCACACGAAGTTAAGCAAGATACTTACCTCAAATAAGCCAAATCAATACTTTAAAATGACTTCATCTTGTGAACAATCTCTGAACGGCTCAAATCTAGCAAAAATAACTTAATATCATAAATAAAAACAATCGGAAACAATTTTAGATAATAAAGTTTCTATCTTTAATGAAAACTAAAAAGTCAACCCCGGGACTGCACCTCAGAACCTGACAAAATTCACAAAATCCGAACGCTCATTGCGATACGAGTCCAACCATGCCAAAATTATCCACTTCCGACATCGAATTATCCTTCAAATCATCATTTTATATTTTTCAAAGTTTTTACCAAAATCCCAAATTTTCTCCAACTCAACTCACTGATTTAATGATAAAAACAAAGATGGAATCATGACATATAATCAAATCTAGGTAAAGAATACTTAACCCAATCCAAATCATGAAGAACCCCTCCAAAATCGCCCTAAACCGAGGTCTAAAACTCAAGATATGATAAAAATGGGCAAACTCTCGAATTATATGAAATCTACCAGGGATTCTGCTTTTGAGGTCACAAGGTCGCTTCTGCGATGGCCGCTTTTGCGGAAACTAATCTGCTTCTGCGGAAATACCTCACCACAGCCAATGTCGCTTCTGCGACCAGGAATGCACTTATACGTTCCGTCTCTTCCGTATCTGTGATCACCGCACCTGCGCCTAGTGGTCCACAGGTGCGACCACACCACATCCTGCCCAAACCAGCTTCACTCAACATGATCCAAATGATCTGAAACCTGTCTGAAATACACCCGGGGCCCCCGGGACCCCGTCTGAACATACCAACAAGTTCCATAACATAACACATACCTACTCGAGGCCTCAAATCACGTCAAACAATGTCAAAACTACGAATCGCACCTTATATCGAACTTAATGAACTTATGAACTTTCAACTTCTATAATTCGCGACGAATCCTATCAAATCAACCGAAAATGACAACAAATTTTGCATGCAAGTCCCAAATGACACAGCGGAGCTATACCATCTCCCAGAATCAAAATCCAAACCCGATATCAACAAAGTCAACTCCCGATTAAACCTCTAAACTTTCCAAACCTTTAACTTTTTAACTTTTGCCAAAACGTATTAAATCCACCTACGGACTTCCAAATCCAAATATGTACGTACGCCTAAGTCAACAATTACCAAACAAAGATATTGGAATCGTCAAAACACCATTCCGGAGTTCTCTACACAAAAGTCAAACTCCGGTTTACTCTTACCACTTAAGCTTCTAAAACATGAATCATCCTTCCAAATCAATCCCATATCATCCGAAAACCAAACCCGGTCACAATACATAAAATGAAGCTACTCGAGACCTTAAGCCACAGAATGAGACGCTAATCCTCAAAACGACCGGTCGGGTCATTACATGCTTCCCCTCTTAAACAAGCGCTCATCCTCGAATGTGCCAAGAACCGGTCCAAAGCCATGAAATCACTGAATGAACTCACCATACATATACTCGTGGGTGATCCCACATCACCCCAATCCATATGAGCCCGATAACACCCCCTCAACTGAAGATTATTCCTTCCACCTACACCAATAATCCTTAGAACCAAAGTTTTCACCATCCGATCATTTCCCAAACACCCGATTCCCACATCAACACACGATATCAACCTCAACCAGCTGCAATAGCTCATGCATACACCCACAAGGTATAACCACACGATGTAACACATCACACATATGCCCATAACAGCATCTCTGACCGCCATGGCTTCCCATAATCAAATCTAGCACCAGCAAATAACCTCATATCAGCTAAAAACTTGTCCCAAACCTTCACAACACTGACAACAATGCAAGAAACATGAAGATCTCATAACCATTCACCCAAATCAACAAGTCACACCCAACGCCACCTGAGAACATACCTTGCAAGCTAAAACTCAATAAGCACAATGCGAATATGACTGAATATTGAAAAAGAAACATATGAGAGAATTATCAAACAAGTCCGAAAGACACAACTCCCTATCAGTACCATACCATTAATCCATTCCACAAGGGAGAAACATAACATATGAACTAATCACAAGGATTTATTTCTAATATAACTCTACCGTGACACTAGCCCAATCCAAACATATCTCACGAAAATGCAAGGATCCCATCCTCATCCCTGAATCACAAGTAGAATACATATCATACCAACTGAAACCTTCCACTAACTCAATTCTGCAAAACAAAATCACGACCTGTAATAGATTTTCCATACTGGTAGAGCACCTAAATAACAAATTGTAACCAAACCATCCAAAAAGCACATCAAAATCTACTTTAATAAGTAATATAAAATTCATTCTAGTCTTATAGCCCTAAATAGTGAACAAACCAAGGCGATAGATACGGGATACTACTATAGACTCTCCCAGCAGGGGTAAACATATAAGTAGAGGACAAGAATCACGAAACTCACCCATGTATGAAGCAAGATAGGAGGACTCACCCCGATAAGCAGAACCAAATCAAAATAAGAATGATTCTCCTTTATAACAAATCGCAACCATACCTGTAATGACACCATATAGTGTAGCATCCTCTTCCGTACAATGGAAAGCAGATCAACCAGTCGGGCATCCCCCTCTAGGGCAACTTCTACCCCCTCCCCCCTATCCTCCAACCCTAGCTGGCTGTGCAGGTGGAGTACCAACTAGAATAGAGGACATAGTCTGCGTGCTCTGATGAAATACGCCTCTCCCGAGTTTGGTACAATACCTCATGATGTGCCTAATATCACTATGCTCAAAACAACCCCTCTGCGAGTGTGGTTGCTCATACTGAGTCTGTGCCAAATAACTGGAATAATCATTGTAGGAACTCCATCCAGGTGGTGCACTAAATGATGACTGTCCCATATGTGTACCCTAACTAATTGGAGCATCACGAGTAGTCTAAAGTGCGGACTGGACTGGTCGACTGCTTGTGCCTCCGCTATGACGGGTCATAGCTGAAGAGTAGAATCCAATGAATCCTCTAAAACCTCGAGACCTCTTGTCATCCTTATCCTCCCTCTCCTCAGCCCGAATACTCTCTAACCTCTTGGAAATCACCACAACCTAATGAAATGGAGTATCAATCTCGCACTTTCGATCCATGCTGAATCTAAGACCATAACTGAGCCTTTCGATAAATCTGCGGACTCGCTCTCTGATTGTAGGAACCAAAGTAAGTGCATGATGGGATAACTCACTGAACCTGATGGCATACTCCGACACTATCATGGTGCCCTGACGTAGCTGCTCGAACTCTGTACACCACGCATCTTGGAGGATATGGGTAACAAAATCCCTCAAAAATATCTCTAAAAACTGAGTCTAAGTGAGTGGTGCTGCATCAGCTGGCCTACCCTCCTCGTAAACCTGCGACCGCTGATACACTGCTCCCGACATGTAAAATGTAATAAAAGCAGCTCCGCTCACCTCCACAATACCCATGATGCGGAGAATACGATGACACTTCTCTAAAAAGCCATGTGCATCCTCGGTAGTTATGCCACTGAAAGTGGGTGGACTATACCTCTTGAACCTCTCAAGCCTCTTTTGCTCCTCCTCAAATGCCCTTGGTCTAACCTCAGGCTAAACCGGAATAACAGTTTGTACCAGCACCATACTTGAAACCTAACCAATATGAGCTTGCTGCTCTGGAGTACGGGCAGTGGGAGTCTGGCCTCCTCCCCCAACATGCAAAGTACCTGGCACAATGGAGATCAATCCCGCCTAAGCCAATGTACCAAACATGCTAAGGAACTGCGCTAAAGCCTCCTGAAGTCCAAGGGTAACAACAAGCGCCTCAGGTGCCTATCCCCCAATCGGAGCTACTGGCGGCTCCTCAACTACTGTTGTGGCAGGTGCTTTAGTTGTGTCACGTGCCCCTTCTCGCCTTCTACCTTGGCCCCGGCCTCTCGCGACTCTAGTAGGGGGCGTGGGTGTCTTCTCGGCAGATCCGGTAGCGCGTGTCCTCGCCATATGTGAGAGAATATAGATACAAGGGCTCAAACTTTGAAATCAACAAATTCACACGATAGGAATGAAAGAAGTGGAGTTTTCCTAATAGTTCAGTAGCCTCTCAAAGATAAGTACATACGTCTCCGTACCGATCCACAAGACTCTACAAAACTTGCCTGAGAGTTGTAGAACCTATGAACCTAGAGCTTTGATACCAACTTGTCACGACCCAAAATTCCGCCTTAAGCATCATGACGGCACCTAGTCTATAAGACTAAATAAGATGATTACTTACAATAATTAAGCCAACTTAACCATGATATTTTAAATTAGAGATTTATATAAATATCTAAATAAATGTAAAATAAGCCTACACAACAATAATCACTACAACCTCCCAAGACTAGGTAATATAGAGTCACGAATTCTAGTTGAATACATGGAAATATCTCAAAGATCGAAATACAACACTATTAAAATAACGAGCTAATAGTACAATGAAAGGAAAAGACTCCAAGGGAATGTGACGACCAAGCAGCTCTACCTTGAATCCTCGCGATAAATAAGCTAACTCCGCTCGAATCTGATATATCCAATACTTGGCTCTGCACAAAAATGTGCAGAAGTGTAGTATGAGTACACCACGGTCGGTACTCAGTAAGTATCATGACTAACCTCGGTGGAGTAGTGATGAGGTACAAGTTAAGACACCTTTCAAAATAACATGTGCAGTATAGAAGTATAAAGCTAATAATGAAAGCAGGAATTAGTAAATCGCAACAAGAATCAACATGTGATATAAATAGTAAAGTAACAAAAACACCATGAAATTACCACTTGAATCAATTAGGATGACAATAACAACCAATTAATCAAGTCGTTCGGACACAGGTTTCGCAATAAAATTACTCTGAGATACCTCATCTCATAATCACAAGTCACTGGTCTCAACCCACAATTCATATACTCATGGCACCTTGTGCCCACATTTCTAATCAAGGCCGTACGGACAACTCACGTTCCAATATCTCAATCTGCCCGTCATGATCACAGGCTCAATATCAACATGAAATAGATAATACAAAAATACATGGGCATGGTCAATAGACGTCAAGTTTCATACTCCTGATCTAGTATAAGTGGCATGCTACGGTGTATACTTGTGCGAGTGTACTATTACAGCCCAAGTCAACAAGTAATATCAAAGAAATCATGTAGCTCATCGAAGCAACACAACAAGTCACGTAAAGTAAATGACATACACAAGGAAAAACACATCATCATATGAATGTCACCAACAAAATGTTCCCAAGCCATCACACATCATCCCTAACATTGCCACCCTTAACTCTCTGATAGCCACCCATATCACTCCGCCCTGACAATATCATCAGCCACTTGTATCACTCTGATAGCCACCCGTATCACTCCGTATAATAGTCACCCTTATCGCTCCGCCTGGACGATAACACAATAACTTCCTATATCACTCCACACAATCAACAACAGTGAGATGCCACCCTTATTCCCCGCATAACAACAACAGTGAAATACTACCCTTATACTCCGCATAACAAAAACCTATCCACATAACAATTCACATGTGCTAACATCACGACAACACGATATATCGACTCGTACCAGAAGTTCCCATTGACCACAACCTTTCCAAAGAACCAACAATATTAATATTTCCACAAAGAATAGCCCACGGCTCAAACATAATGTATATAGAATCTCCATACCAACAAAATTAACGGGAAAGTAACTCAATAAGGAACAACACCCCCTTTAAACACAACTTCAATTAAAATAGATTAATGACTTTCAATAACTTCAAATTCAATTAATTGCTTAAGGATAAACTCGACAATGAAGGTATTTCCATGAAATGGCAAACTTCAGATTCTAGTATATGAAATAGGCTAACAATGAAAGAGATGGCACGAACTAGCAACTACGTCTAAATGCATGAGAATAAACCGGCAACAAAAGGATGTCATGTAACAACAATTTCATTTAAGAGTAAATCATCGATAAAAGAAGTCACATAATGATAAAAGAGGTAAAAACTTCAAATAAAGCATCTAAGAGTAAACATGACGAATAAGAGATATAACACATGCTAAAAAATCCAAATAAATACATGAAAGAAACCTAAGAGTCTAAACCGGTCAATTCCTACATATAAGTCCGAGTACGCACTCGTCACCTCGTGTACACGGTTTCCGCATAACACAAATAGCACAAACAACTCAAATCCTAAGAGGTAGTTTCCCCCACATGAAGTTAGGAAAGACACTTATCTCAAAGAAGCCAAATCAATACTCTAAAAAGACCTTCTCATGTGAAACAATCTCCAAACAGCTCAAATCTAGCCAAAATAACTTAATATCATAACTAAGAACCATATGAAACAATTTCGGATAATAAAGCTTTGATCTTTAATGAAAACTAAAAAGTCAACCCAAATAGTCAACCCTGGGATCGCACCTCAGAACTCTACAAAATTTCCAAAATCCGAACATCCATTCCGATACGAGTCCAACCATACAAAAATTATGCAATTCCGACATTGAATCATCCTTCAAATCATCATTTTACATTTTTGAACGTTTTTGCAACAATCTCCAAGTTTCTCCAACTCAAATCAATGATTTAATGATAAAACTAAACATGGAATCATGAAATATAATCAAATAGGGGTAAAGAACACTTACCCCAATCCAAATCGTGAAGAACCCCTCTAAAATTTCCCAGAGGTCTACAACACAAGGTTGCTTCTGCGACGGCCGCTTCTGCGGCAAATAATCCGCCTCTGCCAAAATACCTCACCTCGGCCAATGTCGTTTCTATGACCAGGAATGCACATATGCGCTCCTTCTCTTCCGTATATGGGATCACTACACCTGTGCCTAGTGGTCCGCAGGTGCGACTACACTAGATCCTGCCCAAACCAGCTTCACTCAACATGATCCAAATAATCTGAAACCCGTCTACAACACACCCGGGACCCCCGGGACCTTATCCGAACATAACAACAAGTTCCATAACATAATGCGGACCTACTCG
Source organism: Nicotiana otophora (assembly GCA_000715115.1). Lineage (NCBI taxonomy): Eukaryota > Viridiplantae > Streptophyta > Magnoliopsida > Solanales > Solanaceae > Nicotiana > Nicotiana otophora. The sequence continues at coordinate 6,234 of AWOL01S0091407.1, read as the reverse complement.
AGGCCTCAAATAACATTTAACAACGTCAATACTATGAATCACACCTCAAATCTAACTTAATGAACTTATGAACTTTCAACTTCTACAACTAGCGTCGAATCATATCAAATCAACCCGAAATGACATCACATTTTGCATGTAAGTCCCAAATAATATGACAGAGCTATACCAACTCCCGGAATCAAAATCCAAATCTGATATCAATAAAGTCAACTCCCGGTCAAACCTCTTAACCTTCTAAACCTTCAACTTTCCAACTTTCACCAAAACGCATCAAATCAACCTACGGACTTCCAAATCCAAATCCAGACATATACCTAAGTTCAAAATCACCATACGAAGCTATGGGAATCTTTAAAACACCATTCCGGAGTCATCTACATAAAAGTAAAACTCTGGTCAACTCTTATCATTTAAGCTTCTAAAACAAGAATCATCTTTCCAAATCAATCTCGTATCATCCGAAAACCAAACCGATCACACATGCAAAGTCACAATACATAATACAAAGCTACGCCAGACATTAAGCCACCAAACGGGATGCTAATTCTCAAAACAACCGGTCAGATCATTATAAAGAGATCATTTGAAACACCTCCAAGAGACTTTAAACATCTTGAGGAAGCATAACATGAAACTCAACCCGGAAAAATGTGTGTTCCGGGTTGGCTCTGGTAAGTTCTTGGGGTTCCTGGTCTCGCAAAGTGGGATTAAGATAAATCGTGATAAAATAAAAGTTATCGAAGACATTCCGGACTAATTAACGAGTGTGAAGGAAGTATATAGGCTGATCGGGAGGTTAGCATCTCTAGGCAGATTCATCTCAAGATCCTCAGAAAAGTGCTATCACTTCTTTTCGCTTCTGAAAAAGAGGAGCGATTTTGCATGGACTTCGGAATGCCAACAAGCACTTAAAGACCTAAAACGATACTCGTCCAACCCTTCGATACTGTCAAAATCAGGGAAAGGCGAGTAGTTGTTAATATAATTAGCGGTCTCAAAAGTAGAAATAAGTACCTTTTTGGTTCGAGAGGAGGAAGGTATGCACTTTCCTATTTATTACGTTAGTAAAATATTATCAGTAGTGGAAGCCCGTTATCCACACCTCGAAAAATTAGCCTTATCTCTCGTAGTTGCCTATCGAAAGCTTAGGCCTTATTTTTAATGCCACCTGATAGCCGTTGTGGCAAAAATTCCCTTAAATAATGTCCTTCATAAGCCTGAGTTGTCAGGCTATTTGGCTAAATGGGCAGTCGAAATTAGTGAATTCGACATTGAGTACAAACCAAGGACTACGATCAAGTCACAAGTTTTGGCCGATGTTGTGGCCGATTTTAGTCTCGAGTTAATACCCTTGCCTTCTAAGGAAGCAGTGTTGGTGCCGAAAATAGCATTGGGAGTTTGGACTTTGTTTACGGACGTTTCCAATGTAAAAAGGTTCGATCTCAGGATAGTTCTAATCATGCCCTCGGGGGAACCTTGAGGCAGGCTATTGAAACTACTCCGTTAACTAAAAATAAAGTCGAGTATGAGGCTTTGGTTGCAGGTCTGAAGCTAGCCCAAGGACTAGGCTCTGAGGTCATCGAAGTTAAATATGATTCCCAGCTGGTAGTAAACCAAGTGTACGGGATTTTCGACATAAAGGAAGAACGCATGCAAAAATATCTGAACAAGTTCCAGGTGTTGCTCGCACGGTTCGGAGAATGGTCAATCATCCACATTTCAAGGGAAGAAAATGTGGAAGCAGAAATATTAGCGAATTTGGGGTCATCCACGAAGATGAAAGGATCTGACTCTGGTACTGTCGTTCAACTTCTACATTCGGTATTGGATGTGGACAGTTACTGCGAAGTCAATACAACCAACTTATTCTGGCACTAGAGGAATGAGTTCGCTAAGTATCTTCGGCATGGAAAATTACCCGAAGACCCGAAGGCATTTCGGGGACTATGAACCAAAGTAGCTCGTTACTTCCATGTAGATGGGCTGTTATACAAAAGATCATACCAAGGACCATTGTCCCGATATCTGGGGGCCTCGGAGGCAGATTATGTGATGAGGGAAGTCTACGAAAAGGTTTGCGGGAACCATTCTGGTGCAGACTCGTTAGTTATAAAGTTGATCAAGGAAGGTGTAAGGCCCCGTAAAATCTTACCGAAAACCCGGGGTTTCGTGGTGCCGAAGTAGACTTATGTACTTTTTGGGTTGAACAGCGCATTGGGGAGATGAAGAAAAAATTTGAAAGTGTCGGGCATTTCTGTGGTCCATTTTGCGATCGCAGAACTGATCTGCAGTCACAGATCTGCCGCAGAGTGAGACAAAAATTTGGGCAAATGTTTGGGCCACTATGCGGTCCATTATGCAGCCGCATAATCATTTTTCGGGCCGCATAACCCATCGCAGACCCAGCACAAACGTTTCCAGAAGGAAGTCCTGCGGCGCATTATGCAACCGTATAACAGGTCTATGGAACGCATATCAGTAGCAGAGTGTGGCAGAAGTGCTCAGCTCCGGAGGGCCATTTTGCGGGCCGCAGAAGTATTATGCGGTCGCATATGCAATCGCACATCTGCGTCGGGGCTTTATTTTTCTAATTTTATAACCCGACCCCCATTTTGTTTATCTAGCCTAAGGGTTCATTTTTGGGGGATCACTGGTCATTTTTGAGAGAGGAGAGAACTATTCTAGAGAGAGGAAAGGGAGGGTTAAGGATTTCACCACTCTACCTTGATCGAAACTTGGGATTTCATCGAAAGGAATTTGCTAGGGCTTCAAAGAGGTAAGAATTTCTTTCCCCAATTCTTCAATTTCGGGTTTGGGGTTGATTATGGGTGATAAGGGTAGATTTATCACATGCATGAGATAATAGGGATTGTGGGAAAGTTGTTGAACAATCTTGTGTGATTTCATTATTGAATTAGTTGAGGGAAAGGATGGGTCATAGTTGTGACAGCCCTTGACATATGAATTTTTCTAATCATGCTTGTAATTCTCCCCTCCTCTATAGATTGGCATCGTTAGAAGTGTTGGGACATTATGTGGCACTACAAAAAGCTCTTTCGAGGTATTAAGGTTAAACTCGTGTTCTAGTATCGGAATTCCCGAATCCTTGTAAAATTCTATCATATGTAGTCGAACTTGAAACGTTGTTGATGTGGGGTATTCAAACTAGTAGAATTGATGCCCAATTGGCATAACGTGCTAGAACCCTCGTGTATTAATGATTCTCTATTTTTGACTTAATCATGTTATACCCTTTTAGGAAGAACATCTTGTATGAAATCAGTGTGATTACATTTCTCATATGATGATACTTTATGAATTTACACTTGCTACGGCCAAAGGTGCCAAATAGTTTATTAGAAGGCAACTCTTTTGTACATATTATTAACATTTTGGGAACTCGAGTTGTGGCATTGTGGTTACACCTTAACCCGCATACATTGGGGTGAGGCGGCGGGGCCGCTTTGTGTAGAGTTGTGGTATTGTGATTACACCTCCACCCACATACGTTGGGGTGAGGCGGCGGGGCCGCTTTGTGTATAGTTATGGTATTGAGAATACACCTTCATCTGCATACATTGGGATGAGGCGACGGGGCCGCTTTGTGTAGAGTTTTTGGTACTATGATTGCACCTGCACCCTCATACATTCGGGTCAGGCGGCAAGGCCGCTTTGTGTAAAGGTAGTTATAGAGGATTCCTGACTTGAAATTTATAAGTGTTATTGGAAGTTCTTAATAAATCTATTTTGACTTTTATGGCTATCTCAAACTTTTATTTTTACCATGATTCATCATATCCATGTTGTAATTCCAAGTCCTTGCATATGTTTGGTTTTCATACTAATACTATTCGACATGTACTAACGTCCCTTTTACCGGAGGCGCTGCATCTTTAATGGATGCAGGGGTTTCCATAGCAGGTGGTACTGATCAGTGATAGCAGGACACCCCCTTCCTCAGCTGACTTGGTGCGCCCCACTTCATTTCAGGCTCCTGTATATCTTGTTCTGTGCACATAATGTTTTGAGGTATGCGGGGGACTTGTTGCCGGCACTATTGTATTACTCTTTTGTTTCTGTTAGAGGCTCTGTAGACATAGTGTGGGTTGTATTCTGTTTTGGGAAGTTTGAACTAAACTTGTTGTAATTGTATCATTTGTCCCACTTTAACTACGAATGTATAGTGTACTGTTTTGAGAACTTGTTAATGACGTAACTAATGGAAGTAAACTAGTGTTATTCACATGACCTCATGATGTTTAATTAATAATATAAATGTATCTTCTCTTTAATCATGCACGGGTTGGGTAGAAGGTATTGTATAGGCTTTCTCGGCTGGGGTATCTTAGTTGAACGCCAGTCACGCTCCCCGAGGCCAGGGCATGACAATAGGTTACTATTGGCCTCGGATGAAACGGGACGCAAAGACGTTCGTTGAGAAATGCAACAAGTGTCAACGCCATGCGCAGTTGGTGCACCAACCAACAGAACTCTTGCATTCGGTGTTGTCCCCATGGCCATTCATGAAAATGGGAATGGACATAGTTGATCCTCTACCACAGGGTCCTGAAAATGTAAGATTGTTTTTAGTTTTAACTAACTACTTCACTAAATGAGTTGAAGTAGGCCCTTACCAAAATATCGGTGAACGCAAAGTGGTCGACTTCATATGGGACTACATAATCTGCCGATTCGGAATTCTGAAGGAAATTTCTTGTGACAACGTGCCGAAGTTCATAGGTTCGAAAGTCACAAAAATTTTGGAAGGATTGAAAATCAAGAGAATTACATCTTCATCGTACCATCCAAGATCTAACGGACAGGAGAAATCAACCAACAAGGTAATCATTCAGAACCTGAAAAAGAAGTTAGAAGACGCTAAGGGCAAATGGCCCGAAAAGTTACCGGGAGTGTTATGGGCATACCGAACAATAGCGAAGTCAATCACGGGAGAAATACCTTTCTCTCTCGTGTATGGCACGGAAGCACTGATACCGGTGGAAGTGGGAGAGCAAGGTTTTCTCGAACAAATAAAAAAGCAAACAATGAAGCGTTGCTGGTAAGGCTGGACTTGCTCGATGAATACAGGGACTTGGTATACGTATGGATGGTATCTCAAAAGCAAATGATGGAAAGACATTACAATCGCATGGCCAATCTCCGCTACTTCAAGGTAGGAGGCTTGGTTTTGAGAAAGGTGACTCAGAGCACTCGGGAAGTGTTACAACCAAAATTTGCATACCTTAGATCATGCCGTAAGTTAGTCGACGTACATCCAAGAAGATATTATCTTTGAGATGATCAAAAGTTAATCCTATTGGTCTTAAACGATACAAGGGTGTATAAGAGTGGTTAACAAGTATTAGAAGTTAAACGAATCAAGGATGTTGTAACCCGTATTTTCGGGTACCACTAGAGGTGATTAATTGTCCCAAGAGGTCATGTTTTAATGTATTTTAATCATATAATATCCGTATCATAAGTTTTGAAGTCAAGCGAGTTATGAAACAAAAGTCGATAAAAGTTGTCGCAACTTACGTTTATAATTTTACTTAAACTTTAGGTACAATGTTACTACATTTTTATACCAATGTACTTGGAATTATGTTGTGATCTACCTATCATATTAAATATCTATGAGTCTAGTTTCCAACACATTAAACCGTTCGTTGATACGATCTCGGAATAGAGAGCTATTCGCATTTTCGCGGGAGTGCGCCAAGCAGCTCTCTATGGGGCCCACATAGGCGGTTTAAGACATATGGATATACATAAAATACCTAAACCCCGTTTTAAGTCATT
>AWOL01S0091403.1:10403-26415 GCA_000715115.1 Nicotiana otophora | reverse complement strand
AATTTTGTACATACGTGTAGTTGATTGTTCAAATTCTTCTATAGAAGTACACTGAATTTACCATGACGAAAAAATAGTAATAAAAAGGGTAGAACTTGGATGCAGCGAAGAAGTTTGACGACATGCCTCAAGTACTGAATAATTATTTTTTATTTCCTTTTTTTTGTAGATGCTCTATAACGCAGAGATCTATCTGATAGTAACAAATCTATTGTTGCATGTGAAAGAAAAACAAGTAGACAAAAGAAAAAAAGAAAAGTCAAAAAGAGATAATCTTATGATGTATGCGCTTACATCGGCATTCTTATGATGTAAGCGCTTACGTTGGCATTCTTATGATGTAAGCGCTTACATTGACCGGACATTCTAATGCCTATAAAAGGGATATGTGTTTTCATTTGCATATTGTCAATTTACATAGATTCTGTATTTATCACTAGTAATTAAAACATGCAATAGAATGAATCAACAATGGGAGGAAGATTCTAGAGATAAGAAAAGAGAGAAGATTTCATTTTTTCAGTGTGTGTAATACATGCGTACAGTTAACCGCCTCTAACTGACTAATTTTTCTAACCCTCTAACTTTCTCTATTTACAAACTGACCCCCACAATGAACTCTCTATCACAACACTCCCACTCAAGCTGGAGGGTGGAATACATCGAGCACTCCTAGCTTGCCCAAGAGTGACATGTGTTGGGCTGCTCCAAGTCCTTTTGTCATCAGGTCTACCATTTGTTGTCTTGTGGGAATATAGTTAGTTGTGATTACTCCATCCTTGATTCTTTCTCTTACAAAATGACTGTCAATTTCTATGTGCTTTGTTCTTTCATGAAAAATTAGATTTGTTGCAATTTGTAATGCTGCATTGCTGTCACAATATAGATGTATAGGTTCCTTTACTTTGTTTCCTAATTCTTCCAACAGACCCTTCATCCACATGAGCTCTGCTACAACTGTTGCCATGCTTCTGTATTCTGCTTCTGCAGAGCTTCTACTAACAGTTTACTGCTTCTTAGATTTTCAGGACAACAAAGAATCACCCAATTTCACCACATAACCTGTCACTGACCTCCTGGTGTTTGGGCAAGTTGTCCAATCTGAGTCAAAGTATGCTGTGAGCTCACTAGCAGCTCCACCTTTTAATAGAATCCCCAATCCTGGACTCCCCTTAACATATTTGACAACCCTTAGAGGTGCTTCCATATGTGATTCCTTAGGATGTTGCATGAACTGGCTCAACACTTGGACTGCAAAGCATATGTCTGGCCTTGTAATTATTAAGTACAATAGCTTGCCAATTAATTTTTGATAGCTGCCTGCTTCCTGCAATTCTGCATCATCAACATTGCCAACATGCTTATCATACTCAATTGTGGCAAACTTGTGGTTTTGTTCCATTGGTATAGATACTGGTTTACAAGCACTTAGTCCGACTTCTGAGATTATTTGCAAGGCATATTTTCTCTGATTGAGTAAAATACCCTTGTTGGATCTCATCACTTCAATTTCCAGAAAATATCTAAGCTCCCATAAGTCTTTCATCTTAAAGTTGCTGTGTAGAGTCTCATTTGCCTCCTGTATCAAACTACTACTACTTCATGATATTACAAGATCATCCACATATACCAATACAATGACAATATCTTCCCTATGACTTTTGGTGAATAATGAAGGATCATAAGAGCTTTGAGTGAAACCAGCTTGCAATAGTGCATGTGTTAACTTGATATTTTACTGCCTCGAGGCTTGCTTTAGGCCATAAAGGGATTTAAGCAGTCGACATACCTTAGACTCCCCCTGACTGTGAAATCCCTGAGGTAGCTGCATGTAGACTTCCTCACATAAGTCACCTTGTAGGAATGTATTGTTAACATTCATTTGAAATAGAGGCCAGCCTTTAGATGCTGCAACAACAATAACAGTTCTACAGTCACCATCTTAGCAACAGGAGAAATGGTTTCATGTTAATCTACGCCTTCCTGTTATGTGTAGCCTTTAGCTACCAATCTAGCTTTAAATCTATCAACCTCACCATTGGCCTTGTACTTGATTTTATACACCCATTTGAACCCAATAGCATGTTTATCAGGTGGAAGATCTACAATCTCCTTTGTATGATTGTCCTCCAATGCTTGGATCTCCTGTTGCATAGCAAGTACCCAGTCTTGATCTGCTGCTGCTTCTTTGTATGATGTAGGTTCTACTGAAGCAAAAAAGGCTTGAAGATATGTCTGATATGCAGCTGAAAGTTTACTGTAAGACTGATGATTGGGCGTAGGATAGATATGTTTGCCTGGTAGTTTAGTGGTTACATAATCCTTGAGCTAGATTGGCTATTTGATTTGTCTGTGAGGTCTGGTGTTTTCAATAGTTGCAGCAGATGAAGATATGTCAGTAGTTGAAGGTAGAGTGACCAACATGTCATTTTGGGAAGGTGATCCCTCCACATGGGAAGGAATGAACTCCTGGTCTTCATTAACAGGAATAGTTTCAGGAGCATGAAGGTCTGATGTTGTTTCAGGATCTGTCAAGGCATCAGGATCTGTTAGGGCAGGTGTAGAGCTGTCATCCTCATTTTATGGGGTAGATTATGGTACATGTTGTGCAGCAGTTGGAGAATGTAGACTGGGATAAAAAATAGTCTCTACAGACTGAGAAAATAATGTTTCTTCATCATGGCTACTAGAAGTCTGTTTAAAGGGGAAAACATATTCCTAAAATTTGACATCCCTGCTAACAAAGACTGTATGAGTATCAAGATCATAGAGACTATAACCTTTTTGTGTCTCAGAATATCCAATAAACACTGCTCTCCTTGCTTTGGGGGAAAACTTGTCTCCTTTAGGAAGATTATAAGTAAAGCTTTGACATCCAAACACTCTCAAATGATCTAGGTTAGATGACTTCCCATAGAGCATTGCATATGATGTCCTGCCTTGTAACACTAGTGTTGGTAGTTTATTAATTAAGTATACAACAGTCCTAACACACTCACCTCAGAACTTCAGAGGTATCCTACTGTGGAACTTTAATGCCCTAGCAACATCTAGAATATGCCTATGTTTTCTCTCAACTATACCATTTTGTTGAGGAGTATATGGGCAACTACGTTGGTGTATAATGCCATTTTCAGCCAGTAATTTATTACATTTGGCATTAAAGAATTTTGTGCCATTATCTAATCTCAGGGTCTTGATTCCAATATCAAACTCTGTCTTTATTATTGCAATGAAATTCTTCAATACAACACACACTTCACACTTAGATTGTATTAAGCATACCCATGTGTATCTAGTAAAATCATCAACCACAGTCACAAAGTAATACTTTCTGTCATATGTAGGTGTTTTGTAAGGTCCCCACATATCTAAATGAACCAGCTGAAAAGCTACTTTAGACTTGCTTACATTGTTAGGAAACTGCAATCTACTTTGTTTAGCTACAGGACAAATGCTACAATTTCTTGATTTCCCTGCACATATCTTATCTTGTAGAGATGAAATATGTTGTATAGAGTTCCAGGATGTATGCCCTAGTCTGTAGTGCCAAAGTTATGTTTGCTCTTCTTTTATTATTGCTCCTACTGTTATGCATGCTGTTTGTGCATATTCCCTTAGTATGTATAGACCTTCAGACTCTCTACCAATCCCCAATACCTTGCGACTGTACAGTCTCTGCAACACACAAAAATCAGAGAAGAACTTCACTATGCAAGTGAGGTCTCTAGTGAGTTTAGATACTGATAACAAATTAAACTTGAAATCTGGCACATGTAATACATCTTTTATATATTTGTCTCCTAAAATAGTAGCCTTTCCAGTATACATTATCTCTGCTTTATTTCCTATTGGCAATTGAACTCCTTGACCTCCAACTTGCTTTGTATTACTCATTATATTCTTATCATGAGCAATATGATGAGTTTCCCCTGAGTCTACTATCCAACTAGTTATAGGAATATTGGATAGTAAAGTCATAATACCTGCCATGTTAGTGGAGCATTCTTCACCTCCTTGTTTGTTCAGAAGCTCTATAAGCTGCTGATATTGTTCTTCAGTAAGGAAATGGCCTTGTGGCTGAGTGCTTGTCCCTCCTGTTTCTTCAGTTCTTGCAGCATTAGCAAAAGTTCTATTTGCTCCTGGATGAGGTTTCTTTTTGCTTTTAAAATCAGCTGGATAGCCAACAATTTTGTAACAGTTTTCCTTCAAATGTCCCTTGTAATCACACTGTTCACAAATCAGCCCAAATTTCTTAGGTTTTAAAGTCTATCATTTTCCTACAAGCATAGTTAATGGATCTCTATTTGTGTCAACTACGCCTAGTGTTCTTTGACTCTCCTTCTGTGTCACTATAGCATATTCTTCATTTACAGTCACAGCTGGCCTCTTGAGAAGAACATTGCTTCTCACATTGAAGTAGCTCTCATTCAGGCCCATGAGAAATTTTAAAAGTCTCTGATTTCTCAGGTGTTCTAATGAAGGCCTTGATTCTTCACAATCACATAAAGGCAGAGACAGCAACACATCCAATTCACTCCATAAATATGACATCTTTGTATAGTAAGTAGTTACAGAGTCAGTGCCTTGTTTAAGACTATCAATCTCTGTCCAGAGATGATATATTCTAGTCAAACTATATCTGTCAAATTTCTCCTTAAAATCACTCCATACTTTCCTAGCATTAGGTGCAACAATTATACTTGGCATCAATTCATTATAAATTATGCTTCCAATCCATGACAGTACAATCGCATCACATTTTTCCCATTGTGCTATTAATTCTCCTTTATACGAGCTTTTTACACACATTTCATCTACAAATCCAAGCTTGATTTTCCCCATAAGTGCTAGCTTCATTTCCCTACTCCACAAGGTATAATGTTCTGGCCCTGTGAGCTTAATTGGAACTAAAACTAGACTTGGTGCATCTGCTGCTTGAAGAAATAGAGGATGATTGTGCTCGAGTGAGGTTACCTTGTTTCCTTCCATGGCGGACTGAAATTTTACTTCGTCTCCGGTGAATTTTCCCAAATTTTAGCTGCCTCGCCGAAACTCCTCATCGGAGCTAACATCTTCAGTTTCGCTGCTCTGATACCATGCCAATTTACATAAATTCTATGTTTATCACTAGTAATCGAAACATGCAATAGAATGAATTAACAATGGGAGGAAATTTCTAGAGAAAAAAAAGAGAGAATATTTCATTTTTCAGTGTGTGTAATACATACGTACACTGTTCTTATATAGAACAGTGTTAACCGCCTCTAACTGACTAATTTTTCTAACCCTCTAACTTTTTCTATTTACAAACTGACCCCCAAAATGAACTCTCTATCACAACACATATCATCCCTCAACTTCTTCTTTCTTTCTTTAATTAAAAAAAGAGCTATTCTTTGTGTGGCCGTGGAGTAGGTAAAAATTATCGAACCACGTATATCTTCTTTTGTCTTGTCTTGTGCAATTTATTATTTATCTCTTTCAAATATTTTTCCCTTTTATTAGCCTGACACATTTTCCAATAACTAGTATTAGAGCACAGACAGTGTAATTCTGATAAAAAAGTACGGTATCGCTGCATGTACTATTCACAAGAATAGTGCGACATTATTGATCATCGTTACAATTCACATGCACTATTCACATAAATTATTTTGGTGAAAAATGGCATCGAAATGGAAGGTTAAGTTGACAAGTTCAATGGCAAAGATTTTGGATTCTGAAAAATACAAAAAGAGGAATATTTGTACCAGAAAAAATTACACTTACCTCTGACCGAGGTAAAACTAGAGAATATGGCCAAAGTGGATTGGGATCTATTAGATCGCCAAGTTCTTGGTGTGATTCGTTTGAAGCTAATACAAAATGTGGTATTTAACATCATTAATGAGAAGACCACTGCAGGCCTGATGAAGGCATAATCAAATACGTACGAGAAGTCATTTGCTTCAAATAAAGTTTATTTGATGCGTCGATTGTTCAACTTAAAGATGACATAAGGTGGATCTGTTACGGAACATATCAATGAGTTTAATGTAATATTAACTCAGTTGAGTTTTGTTAATATAACATTTGATGACAAAGTCAGGGCGTTGATTCTACTATCATCTCTACCGGAGAGTTGGTCTGCAACAGTAACTGCAGTTAGCAGTTCATCAGGAAGTACCAAACTCAAATTGGATGATATTAGAGACTTGGTTCTAAGCAAAGATATTCGCCGAAAAGAATCAAGTGAACCCAGGATCTGCTTTTAATACCGAAAGTAGGGGGAGACGCAGCCAAAAAGGACAAAGTCATAGTTGTTGCAGATCAAAGTCAAGGAGAAAAGGGCAATCCAAAATTCGCAAAGACATTACGTGTTGGAATTGCGATAAAAAGGGTCACTACAGTAGTCAGTGTAGAGAGCCAAAGAAGAAGAAGAACGATCAATACAAGGATGCTAATTCAACAAATACAATTGCTGAACAAGTTGGTGATGCACTAATTTATTGTGCAGACAGTCCAGTCGAATCTTGGATTCTAGACTCAGGTGCATCCTTTCACTCTACATCATGCAAAGAATTATTGCATAATTATATTGTTGGAAAATTTGGGAAGGTTTATCGAGCAGACGGCGAACCTCTGGACATTGTCCGGAAAGGTGAAGTTCATATAAGGACTTCACAAGGCACGCTATGGAAATTGCAAAATGTCCGACATGTTCCTGGCCTCAAGAAAAATCTGATATCTATGGGTCAGATTGACGGTGAAAGTTATACAATAACATTCGATAACGGATCGTGGAAAATAACCAAAGGAAATTTGGTTGTGGCACGAGGCTTCAAGAAGGGAACATTGTATGCAACTGCAATACAAAGAGATACTATAACAATAGTTGATCATGGTCGTGATACAACATTGTGGCACCGGAGGCTCGGGCATATGAGTGAGAAGAGAATGAAGTTGTTGGCATCCAAAGAAAAGTTTCCAAACCTAAAGCATGTTGAATTAGGTTAGTGCGAAGATTGTATTTACGGGAAACAAAAGAGAGTTAGTTTCTCAAAGGTGCGAAGGACACCAAAGAAAGAGAAGCTGGAACTAGTGCATACCGATGTGTGGGGATAAGCTCCTGTAACTTCTCTGGGAGGCTCACGCTATTATGTCACCTTCATTGATGATTCCACAAGGAAGGTATGGGTTTATTTTCTGAAAAATAAATCTGATGTGTTTGTTATCTTTAAAAGATGGAAAGTTGAAGTTGAAAATCAGACAAGTCTAAAGTTAAAATGTTTAAAGTCTGACAATGGATGAGAGTATGATAGTCAAGAGTTTAAAGCATTCTGCTCTGAAAATGGGATCAGAATGATCAAGACAGTTCCTGGAACACCGGAACAAAATGGCGTTGCTGAGAGGATGAATAGAACCCTGAATGAATAAGCAAGAAGTATGAGAATACATTCTGGATTGCCGAAGTATTTTTGGGCCGAGGCTATTAACACAATAGCTTACCTCATAAATAAGGGACCCTCTGTACCGCTGAATTTTGAAATTTCTGAGGAGGTATGGACAGGAAAGGAGGTAAGTCTCTCACGTCTGAAATGTTTTGATTGTGTTGCTTATGTGAATGTAAACTCTAATGATAGAGATAAACTTGATCCTAAGGCCAGGAAATATTTCTTTATTGGCTATGGTGATGATAATTTTGGTTATCAATTTTTGGGATGATCAGAATAGAAAGATCCTAAGACACAGAAATGTCACATTTAATGAAAATGTGATGTACAAAGACAAGCTTGAAGTAGAACCAACCAGCACCAGTAGACAGACATCTGAAACAGTTGAGTTAGAAGAAATCTTAGAAAATGAAGTGGCTAGAGAGACTACAGCTGGATCTGAAATTGAAGATGCCGAACCAGAAGCGAATCTGGATCAGAATTGGAACCAGAACTAGAGATAGAATCAGATGGAGAACCAGATCTGGAGTCAGGACTTGAATCAAATGTGGGATCAGTTAATCTTGAACCTACATTAAGGAGATCTAAAAGAGTCACGAATGCTCCAGATAGGTTAACACTCTCTCTCTCTCTCTCCACTATTTACTTCTCACTGATGCTGGAGAACCAGAGCATTTTGTCGAAACAATACAGGTGATAAGTTCTGATATGTGGAAGCTAGCCATGAAAGAAGAGATGAATTCTCTTCAAAAGAATAAAACATGAATACTTATAGAGTTACCAAAAGGAAAGAAGGCATTGCAAAACAAGTGGGTGTACAGGGTCAAGGAAGAGCATGATGGTAAGAAAAGATACAAAGCACGATTAGTAGTAAAAGGCTTTCAGCAGAAGGAAGGGATTGACAACAGCAAGATCTTTTCTCCTGTAGTCAAATTAACTACTATCAAGTTGGTGCTAAGTATCGTAGCTGCGGAAAATTTGCATTTGGAGCAACTAGATGTTAAAACTGCTTTCTTGCATGGTGGAGTTGATGAAGATATCTAAATTAGGCAACCTGAAGTTTTTCAAGTTTCTGGTAAAGAAAACGTTGTGTGTAAGTTGAAGAAGAGTTTGTATGGTTTAAAACAAGTACCCCGACAATGGTACAAGAAATTTGATGGATTCATGCATAATAATGGTTTCACACGATGTGAGATGGACCATTGTTGTTATATCAAAAATCCCGATAAATCCTACATCATTTTACTGTTGTACGTTGATGATATGATAATTGCAGGATCTAGCATGAATGAGATCAACAGGGTTAAGCAACAACTGGCGGAGGAGTTTAAAATGAAAGACTTAGGTCCAGCTAAGCAAATGCTTGGGATGAGGATTAGTAGAAACAGGTCTGAAGGAACCTTAAAATTGTCTCAAGAAAAGTACATACAAAAGGTACTAAGCAGGTTCAGTCATCATGATGAAAAGACGAGAAGCACTCCACTCGGAAGCCATCTTAATCTGTCGAAGGACAAATCACTAAGACAGATGAAGAAAGGAAGTACATGTCCAAAGTTCCATATGCTTCAGCAGTAGGAAGTTTAATATATGCTATGGTTTGTGCTAGATCTGACATAGCCCATGCAGTTAGAGTTGTCAGTAGATACATGTCAGATCCAAAAAAGGAGCATTGGAAAGGTGTAAAATGGATATTGCGATATCTCAAAGGTACCTCAGGTATGACACTTTGTTTTAAAAGGAGCAATATTATCTTACAAGGTTTTGCTAATGCAAATTTAGGCAGCGCTCTGGATAGTCGAAAACGTACCACATGCTACGTGTTCACCTTGGGTGGTACTGCTGTTAGCTGGATGTCCAGACTTTAGAAAAGTGTTGCTCTATCTACCACTGAAGTAGAGTACATGGCAATCTCAGAAGCTGGAAAAGAGATGATTTGGCTCAAGAATTTTCTTAAAGAGCTAGGTAAAGAGCAGGATAATTGTGAGCTTTTTAGCGATATCCAGAGTGCAATTATCTTGCCAAGAATCGAGTGTTTCATTCAAGATCGAAGCATATCTAGTTGAGGTATTATCATATTCGAGAGTTGATAAGTGAAGAAACTCTTTACCTGCAGAAGATACTAGGTTCAAAGAACCCGTCAGACATGTTGACCAAAGTTGTCGGTGTTAAAAAAATGAGGTTGTGCACTACCTCAGTTAGCCTTCAAGACTGATAGCGTGAAGGCGCCACCAGAGAATAGCAATTTTTTTTTAATTTCTTTCTTGATGTAACATAGGTTTGAGAAGGAAATTGATAGTAGCAAACCTGTTGTTGTATGTTAAAAAAAAGACAAAACCAAAAAAAAAAGAAAAGTAAAAAAAAGATGATCTTATGATGTATGCGCTTACATCAGCATTCGTATGATGTAAGCGCTTACATCGATATTCGTATGATGTATGCGCTTACATCGGCATTCTTATGATGTAACCGCTTACGTCGGTAGGGCATTCAAATGCCTATAAAAGGGGTATGCATTTTCATTTGCATATCATCCCTCAACTTCTTCTTTCTCTCTTCAATTAAAAAAAGAGCTATTCTTTGTGTGGCCATGGAGTATGCAAAAATTACCGAACCACGTAAATCTTCTCTTGTCTTGTCTTATGTAATTTATTGCTTTTCTCTTTCAATTTTTTTCTCTTTTATAGTCTGACACGTTTCCCAACACTATCATCCAGCAATATTAAAGGTACATTATTTACTCCTATTGGAAAGAAATACTGAACAATAATATGCATTATATTTGTTTAAAATGCATTTAACTTGCTTATATATTTATTGTATTATTGCTATTGTTTATCTAAATAAACAGTGGAAGTCAGATACAATCCAATCTGGCGTGGAGTTCTTTTTCTGTGGCTTCTATTTTTCTACTCGGTATGTAGTTATGATTGAATTAGCTCAAGTTGTAATCGTGTTTAACAGCCTCATAAAAGGTTTTATAATAGCCACAATGCCTTTTTCTGTTACAAGAATTAATTTAATCAAGGAAATTTCTATCGAGGGCAATGCACACCGTGGTTCGGTTTTCTTTTAAGAATGTTTACTTCCTATATCAAAGGTTAACACCTTATTTATTTTAAATAAATACCATTTTAAAAAATTATATTCTATAGCTGCCTTTTAATATTTATAGCAAAATATCTATTTATGGTTATCTCCTACCCTTAAGTCATTATATACGCTATTTATTATTTTTCTTTCTCCTTTTTCAGATTTTTCTCTCACATAATTACCGTATTTGATGTAAACTTCTCTCTCCACGTTCTCTCTCTCTCTCTAATTTCATACATGGCATTCTCTTCCCCCATTCCCAGAAATCACGATTTTGCAACTGAAAATCTCTCTCACCCACATCGCCTAGCTCTTCCCCATTCTCAGTCACCACGCTAATTTCATACACGTCATCTGCATTGTCCTCTCAACTTTCGTTATTTTTTGCTACAAATAGTTGTGGTAAGTATTTAACTTGTTAGAATTTCGCTTGTATTTTTTTTATTCTGGTTATCTATACTAATATTTTATAAACAATAACCATTGTTATTGTATTCAACAGAAAACTTGAGATTTTCTCTCCAATGGCTGATTCAACATCCCAGAAGAGGGTTACCAGAGGTATACCCACCAAAGTACTCAATTTCGATGGGCCATTTGTCTCTTTGCAAATCACTCAACCGGAATTGGAATTTACAGGTTCAACAGCAAATACAACTGCAGAGAGGAGAATAAAAATACGCAATGACACATTGAAAGAAGCCCAAGTTGAGAAATCTTCGAAAGAATCAACACTTTCCGTTGCGGAAAAGAGAAAAAAACCTATGGATGATGCTTCAAGTGTCAAGGGAAAGGAGGTCGATGCAAGAAATAGCTCGGATACATGGGACAAAAAGGTAATTGTTGATGTATCAATATGTATTTGAGTCCTCATACATTGAGTATTACCTTCTCCAATGGGTTTCTATTATTGTATGTTATTGTATTTATATGTGTGCAATAGTGGATACATAAGTATTCAAAATTCCCTTCACTATATTTATACTTATTACACTGACTTTTGTGTATTGTATTTAGATGTATTCATAAGTATTCAAAAATTTCATTACTGATTTGTACTTATTACAATGACTTTTGCATGTGTGTATGTAGATGTATTTATATGTATACAAAATTTGACTTCACTGATTTGTGCTTATTTATTCTAGTATCTTTTGCATATTGTATTTAGATGTATTTATATGTATTCAAAAGTTCATTCACTATATTTGTACTTACTACAGTGATCTTTGCATATTGTATATAGATGTATTCATAAGTATTTCAAAGGTGCCTTCACTGTTTTGTACTCATTACAATGACTTTTGATTATTATATATGGATGTATTTATATGTATACAACTATTTTCATCACTGATTTCTTACTCCGGTTTATTTTGCATATTGTATTTAGTTGTATTTATATGTATTCAAAACAATTAATGAGTTATGTGTTGCTGTTGACATATGAAATCTTTTTGTAATTCTTGTTTTATGCAGGAAATTAAACTATTTGTGAAACACCCGCCTATTTCATCACCACATATCAGTTCATATACTAACACAGACATAGTTTCCGACCTCAAAGTAAAACTTACTCCGGCCACATCCTACATTAGTCATTCAGAAATACGAGAAATGGGTTCGTGATGCTCTTCTTGGTAAACATGATCAAAAGTAAGTTTTTTACCCGATATGTCTAATATGTATTTATAATTTAGAAAGTGGATATCATATTCTTTCCAATTCCTTGTAGAAGTGATTTGGAAGACTATTACAAGAAGAACAAGTCAACACTGCATATACCATTGGATTTTGGAGTTGATCAAGTCACTTCAAAAAATTGATTTTACCTTCTCTCATTTGACAGTAAACTATGGAATAACAATGTAAGATATACCCCTTCCAAATTCAGTTTAACTCATTTTTTTCTGTTTGGTTTGTCTAATTGTATATTTCACAATTTGAGAACTCATACAAATTTTGTATGCATTTGTATTTATATTGTTGATGTGCTATGTGAACAGATATTTTCTATGAGTTCTGTTTGTTCTCTGTTGCTGTTAATATACATCTGCTACTAGGGTCAATTCAATGAGTTATGGGTATCTTGTGTATTTAGCTGTATTCAGATTTATATTTATTTCACAGTTTTCTCTAGCAATTTATTAAAAGCAGTATGTATTCTTGATTAGTTTCTTAACTGTACGACTGATATAGAGCAAAATGTTTCGTTATCAATATGTATTTAGTTATCAGAATGTATTTAATTGTATTCAATATTAAATACATCTATGTATTTAGCATTATGTATCTAACAGGTGATGCCAATTTATATTCAGTTTGTTTTCAATATGCCAATTATGTATCAGTATGTATCTAACAGAATTACGTAAATTCAATTTGTTTTCAGCAGTTGATACTTCTATATTCAGTTTCTATATTCAGTTTGTTTTCCTTGATTTCATTCAATGTACTGATGCTATGTATTTAATTTTATATATATCACATTGATGTCATATTTTACTATTTGAAAAACAAGGGCAAGTACAACCAAACAACCAACTTCAAGTATACAACTGTTGATTGTATATTCAAGACAAGAATCGCTAAAATCTTCGACAGGTATGCTGATACAGATAGTAATGCAAATGTAGCCAAAGAAGAGGATATGATATGTGAGTACATAAGGGGCTACAGATTGCTAGCTAATGTACCGTGGCATACTGTTGACAATGTCTTGATACTAGTCAACTTGAAGGACAAACTTCATTGGATATTGGCAGTTGTCTCATTCAAGGAGAGATGTATCAAAGTGTATGATTCATACAGATCAGCAGGTCATGATGCCTATGTGGCTTCTGAGATAGATAAGCTTGCTAAGCTTGTACCTCTATATCTATCGATCAATGATTTTACAGAGATAAGCAAGGAATATATTGGTCTCATGACTCAGCATACAGTGACAAGGCACAAACTGATCCCTTTGATGTTGTTTTCATTTCAAATCTATCTCAACAAAAATATGGGAGCATATATGTATTCAATCCTCTTGCTTGTATCATTAATAAATCTAATAATATAAATTATTTTTAATTGTTTCAATCTATATTTTCAGGGATTGTGGGTTGCATGTCGCGGCATACGTAGAGTTTTTGAGCACTTTTGGTTTGGTTCCACAAACAACATTTGATGTCAATTTACTCCGTCAAAGATATTGTGCCCTCCTTTGGGACTATGCTATGCGGAAGATAGACGATCATTCCATAAGCGAGAACGAAGCACCCTCAAAGATTATTAGGCAAATCACGGATTCGAATACATCGGTGAAGATAGTGTTAGAGTAGTTTTAGGTGAATGTAGTTTTGGAAGGTAGTTTTATGTGAATACTATTTTTTGAATATTGTTTTGGTAAAGATGGTGTTCAGTTAAGAAAAAATCATGTTTTTATTTTCTTCACTATACCCACAGTGTTTATATATAATAATTTCAAGTATATTCCATTCATTTTGGTCCGGCAGCGGATACACGGGCACCTCGTATGTCATTACAACAGACTTTGGTTTGTAATAGTCAGAGCAATAATCTTCTGGCATTAGAAACTTGCTCTTCAAGATAGCCCAAGCGTGTGGGCATGGTAATTCGTCAACTTAGAACCGCCCACAACTGCATTTTCTCTCTAGAAGGCACACGGTGTAATGACTTCCTTCATCGTTCATCGTATGCAAGTATTCAGTCGATGGTACCACCTACATTTAAACATAAACCTATAAGTTTTGAACATTTTAAAAAAAAAAATCATATATTTATCAAAGAATAGACGTATTAATTACAGTATAGATATATACAATTAAAATATAATTTAAATATACAGCAATAAACTTTTATTTATCTTTCATAATCATCATATATATTGAATTCAAACAAATATGTATTGAATACAAAGACATACAACTGTATACAATGAAATACATTGAATACAGTGAAATGCATTCTATATGTAGGCTGGCAGAATATTAAAGATGATGACATCTTAACTGATGAATACAGTGATATACAGTAATTATCTTCTTATGAAATGCATATGGTTAAGAACAAAACCATTAAATTCAACTAACGATACAATGAGCATATGGACTGTATTTCGAATAGTAAAAATTGTATGAGAAATAAATGCACCTTGTATGAGGACTAAATATATGATACAATGACTTAAAAAATAAACTTACAGTCATGCGTGTAGACATTGCCTCATTCAAAGTAAGCATCTGCTGGTATTTGTTTTTAAGCGTTGTGTATGTCTGTGAAGCTTCTTTCCGATTGCTGCAATTCTAACGTCTAAACATCTTCCTAACTTCTTCGAGGAAGTCCTATATTGGCAATTCCCTTGCTGACACAAGTGCGGCATTGATTGACTCAGTAATATTTGACGTCCTGGTTCATCCCCTGTTAACAGGTGCATGCAACCTAGCCCACTTTTCGTATCCAGCTAATTCTAAGTATTCTTTCACCCTAATATCTACCTTCTCCACCTTCTCTATTAGACTGTCAAATCCAGTATGTATGTGTGCTTTTGCCATCGAGAAGTATATCTCGCTCAACTTTGAATGACTTTTTTTGAATTTCTTATATACGTTGTTCCATAGATACCATATACAAGCAAAATGTTGTATCGCTGGATACACTATACAGATTTGATGATGCTCTCATTCTTATCTGAAAGGATGCACATGTTTTTCCTCTCACCATATGCTTCCTTAAATTTCTCAAAGAACCACGACCAAGCAGCATCGTTCTCTAAATCAATAACACCATATGCTAGTGGCAGTATATAACCTGTAAAGACAATTGCATACATATTAAAAATATGTATTTCAATCTTTAATAGGCAGTAAGATTAACAAATTTTATTATAATTCTCATACTCACTTGTACCATCCAACGTGCTGGCCGAGATGAATGTCCCGGTGTAATACGATTTTAGGTGGCTTCCATCCACAACTACAATGGGTCTACAATGATCGAACCCCTTTATAAAGGCATACAAAGATATATACACATACATGAACTCATGTTTTAGCGATTTTACCATTCTAATGTGCGAACCAGGATATGTCATATCCATTGTATATAAGTACCCTGGTAATTTATTATATGAATCA
The DNA here is from genome assembly GCA_000715115.1 of Nicotiana otophora. NCBI lineage: Eukaryota > Viridiplantae > Streptophyta > Magnoliopsida > Solanales > Solanaceae > Nicotiana > Nicotiana otophora. The sequence goes on along the minus strand of AWOL01S0091403.1, from coordinate 10,748 downwards.
GCCGGTTCACCTTTCAAAAAATTCATTGCCTTTTTTTTAGCCCGCCACGCCAACATGTAACTAACATCTACACCAAAATCTGATTTCACATCATCAATTATATCCTTTGGGGTGTATTTCCTCTTATGATTAGTGAGCTTGGACTTAATCATACCACCGACAAGACTACTACTTGCTTGACGTTGCTCATACACCTTATCCTTCAACGGACATGTATGCTTATCATTGAACTCTCTCACTTTGAACATTTGTGATTTGTTAATGCTAGAAGCCTTAAACCTCCATTCTCAATCCTCTGACATACATAATAATGTATAGCTGCAAATAATTTTTCCGCAATATATA
>AWOL01S0091394.1:0-17742 GCA_000715115.1 Nicotiana otophora | reverse complement strand
CAAATCAGACAGAAAGAAGAAGAAAATCAATCTTCTAGAAATCAGTGAAGATACCAAAAAAGAACTCTTCTCCATCTTAGAAGAACCCAATTCAAATTCTTCTCCTCACTATTCTTCAGAAGAATATAGCGATGAAGAGGATATCAATNGTCTGCTGGAACTGTGGTAAAACTAGCCACAGAGCAAACCAGTGCAAATCAGACAGAAAGAAGAAGAAAATCAATCTTCTAGAAATCAGTGAAGATACCAAAAAAGAACTCTTCTCCATCTTAGAAGAACCCAATTCAAATTCTTCTCCTCACTATTCTTCAGAAGAATATAGCGATGAAGAGGATATCAATATCGCTTACAACTCTGACTCAAGCCAATCTGGCAATGAATGCCATTGTTCTGAAGCCTTTTGTACTTGCGATAAAACCCAGGTTACTATCAAAGTACTTTCAGATAGCTCCAAAGAAGCTCTGTTTGATGTTGTCCAACACATCATAGATGATGAGTCTAGAAAGAAATACTTGATTGAACTCAAGAATATTATTCTTACTCATCAAAATGACAGACCTCAGCCCAGGTCAGTCATCGAACCATTCAGCATGAAGCAGGTCATGGCTCGCTTCGACAAACCAGCTGAACCTTCGATTTCGGACTTGAGACATGAAGTCTCATAGCTTAAAAATAAAATCAAAGATATTAAATCTAGACTTAGAAAAGTTGAGGTTGATATTTTAACAGAGCAGGTTCTTAAACAAGCCAAGACTTATGATTATAAGTCAGAAAACGAAGAAGAACCTAGACTTCATGAAAATAAGTATCAATCTGAGAATGAAAACTCTATCGACCTTCGTCTTACCAAAGATAAGACCTCATCATCTCAAGCTCCCGGCCTTACGGTCATCACAAGTATCAAACCTCAGAGTCACCATATTCCTATCAAGATTGTTATTAGCAAACACTTCGCTATTAATAAAATCGCTTTACTTGATAGCGGTGCAGATCGTAACTGCATCATGAAAGGCATTGTTCCAACCCAGTACTTAGAAAAAAGTACTTCCAAATTATACTCCGCTACAGGTGAACAGCTACGTATTAATTACAAGCTTTCCAAAGCTCATATTTGTAATAATGGTATTTGCTTAACAAATAATTTTATTATTACTGAGGATATTAATGAAGATATCATTCTTGAAATTCCTTTTATCACTCAGATAAAACCTTTCATTACTGGCTTAGACGGTATTTCTACTCAAATATTAGGAAAAGAATTACATTTTCCTTTTGTTAAAAACCTTTCACAAGATGAAAGTAATTTTATTAGAAAAAATATTGTTTTTCATATAAATAAACTGTCTCAGCATATCACCTTTTTAAAGGATCAAATAAAAGTTAAGAAAATCGAGTAGATTTTAAAAACCCCTTTCCTAACGGTTTTTGGGAAAGAAAACAGCATTTAGTCGAACTCCCTTACATTGAAGAATTCAATAAACAGGTCATCCCTACCAAGGCAAGACCTATTCAGATGAATCATGAAATAATGGAAATTTGCAAAAATGAGATTTCAAATCTCCTCAAAAACAACATTATTCGTCCCTCTAAATCTCCTTGGAGTTGCTCTGCATTTTATGTCAACAAGAGTGCAGAGAAAGAGAGAGGTGCCCCCCGATTAGTTATAAACTATAAACCATTGAATGTTGTCCTTAAATGGATTACATATCCCATCCCCAATAAAAGGGATCTCCTGAAAAGAACTTACAAAGCCAATGTTTACATTAAGTTCGATATGAAATCTGGTTTCTGGCAAATTCAAGTAGCTGAGAAAGACAGATACTAAACGGCTTTTAATGTTCCTTTCGGTCAATACGAATGAAATGTAATGCCATTCGGGCTCAAAAATGCCCCATCTCAGTTTCAGAATATCATGAACTCCATCATTAATGATTACAGTTATATGTCTATTGTATATATAGATGATATACTTATATTTTCTGATAATATAGAGTCTCACTTCAAGCATCTCAACACCTTCCTGAAAGTTGTTAAGAGAAATGGTTTGGTAGTTAGTGCCCAGAAGATTAAGCTCTTCCAAACCTCTATTAGATTCTTAGGTCACGACCTTTACCAAGGATCTTATAAACCTATTTGCAGAGCCATAGAGTTCTCATCCAAATTTCCTAATGAAATTACTGATAAAACCCAACTACAGAGATTCTTAGGAAGCCTCAACTACGTTGCTGATTTTATCCCTAACATTAGACAGGTCTGTGAACCTCTTTACAAACGACTTAGGAAGAATCCTATCCCCTGGAGTTCAGAACAAACACAGTCTGTCATCCAAGTTAAAAGACTTGTTCAAAACCTTCCTTGTTTAGGAATCCCTAACCCAGAAGCTTCTATGATAGTTGAAACTGATGCTTCAGATATAGGTTACAGAGGTATCCTTAAATAAAAGGTTTCCATTGAGTCTTCTGAACAATTGGTTCGTTTTACTTCAGGAATCTGGAATTCCGCTCAGAAAAATTATTCTACAGCGTTAGTAATATCTAAGCTATATTTAACAAACCAAGTATGTCCTAGCCTAAGATACATAAAATTAAACCATGCTGCTTTGTAATCGTGCCAGTTATAAGTCTGGGGACGATGTGTCATGGTAAATGCAACTAGTGTGTGCAAGTGATCTGCAAACCACTCAAAAGGTGATAAAATTTTCTTAATTGTAAACCTATAATAATTAATAAATCCTGGTATATTATCACATAAAGTATGTTCTACTTCAATGGAGTCTGTATCCATAAGGATGGCTTCGTAGAATTTCCTCGTCTTGTATGGACTATCAGTATCCACGTAATTGAAATCCGTAAAACAAGGTTTGCTTAGTTCTTCTAGTCTAAGACCTTCATATTCCTTATCTAGGGCTAATATGGGTAATACCTGGTGGGTAATGTACTCGAACTTTTCTTCTTGTGGTGCCTTTCTTACTGAAGGGTTGATTGCTTCTGCAAAAGTCTCTGGGACTTTCATGGCGTAGCTCTCTTTTGTCTGAACTGTAGAGCTAGATACTGATCCTTTTTCTAAAGGCTTAGGTTGGGGTTTGGTAAGTTTCTCTGGGGGAATTGGAATTGGTGCTGGTAATTTTGGGTATTCAGCTAGAGCTGTATACCGGTTTTGGAAAGAAAGTGGTGGCCTTTGAGGGGCTGATGTCTTAGTAGGAGTAATGGGAAGAGGGACAAATGGTCTAGCCATTTGAGGTTTATTGGTTTCTCTGGAAGGAGCATTAGACCTGAAGGGCCTCATTTTTTCCCTGTAAAAATTCTCTTATTAGAAAATCAGGTAAAGAGTTTTCCTCTCCTTTGATAAATTCAATTTTAAAATCAAAGCTAGATAGTAGAGCTTGCCATCTAGCAAATATTTGTTTTGAAACAAGATTTTTGACATCCTTATGAAGAATTTCTTTAGCAGATTTACAATCTACTCTAACCAAATATTCTTTGTTAACAAGATCATCTTGGAATTTAGTGATACATAGCACTATAGACAAGATTTCTTTCTTAACCGTATAATAATTTTTCTGAGCGGAATTCCAGATTCCTGAAGTAAAACGAACCAATTGTTCAGAAGACTCAATGGAAACCTTTTGTTTAAGGATACCTCCGTAACCTATATCTGAAGCATCAGTTTCAACTATCATAGAAGCTTCTGGGTTAGAGATTCCTAAACAAGGAAGGTTTTGAACAAGTCTTTTAACTTGGATGACAGACTGTGTTTGTTCTGAACTCCAGGGGATAGGCTCCTTCCTAAGTCGTTTGTAAAGAGGTTCATAGACCTGTCTAATGTTAGGGATAAAATCAGCAACGTAGTTGAGGCTTCCTAAGAATCTCTGTAGTTGGGTTTTATCAGTAAGTTCATTAGGAAATTTGGATGAGAACTCTATGGCTCTGCAAATAGGTTTATAAGATCCTTGGTAAAGGTCATGACCTAAGAATCTAATAGAGGTTTGGAAGAGCTTAATCTTCTGGGCACTAACTACCAAACCATTTCTCTTAACAACTTTCAGGAAGGTGTTGAGATGCTTGAAGTGAGAATCTATATTATCAGAAAATATAAGTATATCATCTATATAAACAATAGACATATAACTGTAATCATTAAAGATGGAGTTCATGATATTCTGAAACTCAGATGGGACATTTTTGAGCCCGAATGGCATTACATTCCATTCGTATTGACTGAAAGGAACATTAAAAGCCGTTTTGTATCTGTCTTTCTCAGCTACTTGAATTTTCCATAAACCAGATTTCATATCGAACTTACTGTAAACATTAGCTTTGTAAGTTCTTTTCAGGAGATCCCTTTTATTGGGGATGGGATATCTAACCATTTAAGGACAGCATTCAATGGTTTATAGTTTATAACTAATCGGGGGGCACCTCTCTCTTTCTCTGCACTCTTGTTGACATAAAATGCAGAGCAACTCCAAGGAGATTTAGAGGGACGAATAATGTTGTTTTTTAGGAGATTTGAAATCTCATTTTTGCAAATTTCCATTATTTCATGATTCATCTGAATAGGTCTTGCCTTGGTAGGGATGACCTGTTCATTGAATTCTTCAATGTAAGGGATTTCATCTAAATGCTTTTTTCTTTCCCAAAGCGTTAGGAAAATCAGAGCATATTTCTCTTTCAAAATTGTTTTGAAGATTAGCTATTTTAGTAACTATCTTCGGGGTTTTTAAAATTTATTCGATTTTCTTAATTTTTATTTCATCCTTTAAAAAGGTGATATGCTGAGACAGTTTATTTATACGAAAAACAATATTTTTTCTAATAAAATTACTTTCATCTTGTGAAAGGTTTTTAACAAAAGGAAAATATAATTCTTTTCCTAATATTTGAGTAGAAATGCCATCTAAGCAAGTAATGAAAGGTTTTATCTGAGTGATAAAAGGAATTCCAAGAATGATATCTTCATTAATATCCTCAGTAATAATAAAATCATTTGTTAAGCAAATACCATTATTACAAATATGAGCTTTGGAAAGCTTGTAATTAATACGTAGCTGTTCACCTGTAGCGGAGTATAATTTGGAAGTACTTTTTTCTAAGTACTGGGTTGGAACAATGCCTTTCATGATGCAGTTACGATCTGCACCGCTATCAAGTAAAGCGATTTTATTAATAGCGAAGTGTTTGCTAATAACAATCTTGATAGGAATATGGTGACTCTGAGGTTTGATACTTGTGATGACCGTAAGGCCGGGAGCTTGAGATGATGAGGTCTTATCTTTGGTAAGACGAAGGTCTATAGAGTCTTCATTCTCAGAATGATACTCATTTTCATGAAGTCTAGGTTCTTCTTCGTTTTCTGACTTATAATCATAAGTCTTGGCTTGTTTAAGAACCTGCTCTGTTAAGATATCAACCTCAACTTTTCCAAGTCTAGATTTAATATCTTTGATTTCATTTTTAAGCTCTGAGACTTCATGTCTCAAGTCCGAAATCGAAGGTTCAGCTGGTTTGTCGAAGCGAGCCATGACCTGCTTCATGCTGAATGGTTCGATGACTGACCTGGGCTTAGGTCTGTCATTTTGATGAGTAAGAATAATATTCTTGAGTTCAATCAAGTATTTCTTTCTAGACTCATCATCTGCGATGTGTTGGACAACATCAAACAGAGCTTCTTTGGAGCTATCTGAAAGAACTTTGATAGAAACCTGGGTTTTATCGCAAGTACAAAAGGCTTCAGAACAATGGCATTCATTGCCAGATTGGCTTGAGTCAGAGTTGTAAGCGATGTTGATATCCTCTTCATCACTATATTCTTCTGAAGAATAATGAGGAGAAGAATCTGAATTGGGTTCTTCTAAGATGGAGAAGAGTTCCTTTTTGGTATTTTCACTGATTTCTAGAAGATTGATTTTCTTCTTCTTTCTGTCTAATTTGCACTGGTTTGATCTGTGGCCGGTTTTACCACAGTTCTAACAGACATCTTTGGTTTTGGAAGAAGGTCTTCAAAATTTGGATTTCTTTCTAGGAGGATTCTCAAGATTTCTCCTAGTTTTGTGGCGACGGGTCTTTCTGGAAACCTGTAAGCTTTGTCCTTCTTGGAAGAATGAGTAGAAGGAGCGACAATGTTTGTGTAACCGAAGTCTTGACATAAGCTTCCTAATTCTTTTCTAGAAGAGTGCTGCTCTTTTTTGACCTGATTTTTGAGCTTGATGTCAGTGCAAAGCTCTAAACCTACAACGTTAATGATGCTAACAATGTCACCATAAGTCATTTGATGGTAAGGAATTTTACCTTCATAATGATCTTGAATTTTGGTGCGAACTTTGCTAGCAAATAAAGGAGGAAGACCGCTGATGAAACATTCTTTCCAAAAGTCTAGATGACAGTCAGGTCTAATCATAACCTTGCTGATAAATTAATTTTTATACCAGATAAAGCCATCTAAAGATGGAAAGGATAGATTATTCAGAATTTGTAAATTCCTGTCTTGGAAGAGTTTGGGTTCTCCGATGAAGTGTTTTGCTATGTGATAGAGAAGGGTAGCACAGACAACTTCTCTAGTTATTTGTGAGGTAGTTTCCATGGGGGTAATAGTTCCACCTATAACCATAGCAGTAGAGGTAGTTCCTTCTGTTTTGACTACGGTTTCAATAGCCGTAGCAGAGTAGATGGCTTGTCTAACATCTTCAGTGAAATAATTATCCCACCAATGTTTCAACATGCCCGTGAATCCAGCTACAATCTTAGAGGCGGCTTCCTTATCAGAAGATCCTCTTATCTTGTAAGTTGTAATACAAACTCCCATTTCATGGAGTTTATGGTATATTTGATGCTCTGCCAGGGCATCAATATTCCACTCGATTATGCTTCTTCCTTCGTGAGAAGTAGAGGCAAGAAAGTGATTTTCCTCGTATTGGATATCTGGAAACGAGGGACGCTTATGATAATTTTTGTAATTATGAAAGCGTTCATTTGTAAGCTTGTGGAGGAGATCTTCCTTTTCTTGGATGGTGGATATTTTACCATCTTTGGGTATCTCCTTGGAAATATTAAGATCAGCCAACTGTTTGTTGATTTTGTCTAGAACATTTCCACTGACTTCAAAGGTATCTTTGAGTTTTGGATATTTGTCCTTAGAGAACTCAGCGATTTTGAAGCCTGGGTTTGGTTCAATGTTCCTACCAGAACTGGCTTGTGAAAAGGTTGGCTTTCCACTGAATAGAGACTTTTCTTTGGAGTCTTCTATTTGTCGAGAAATGACATGAAGGACTTGATTCGAGTAAATGTTTTGTTCAATAACTCGATCGAGATCAGAACAAGAAACCATATTTGTAGGTTTCTCACTTTTGGTTTTAAAAGGAGAAGCAGAGACAACAACGTTGGAGACTGGGATTTTTATTCCTTCTAGAGGAGGAGTGACAGATTCAACAACTTTGTTGATGGCTGTATACCATTTGTTAATAAGGACTTGCAGACAGTCCTTCTAATGTTCGTATTTGCCAGATATTCCAAACCACTTAAAGAAATCGATTTCACATCTCATTCTTTTCATGTTTGATATCCAGCAATCTCTGAAGTCTTTTCTCTGTTCAAGAGAATATGTAGCAACATACCATTTTATTTTAGGTATGTTATCAGGGTGAGACCACTGACGATCGATCTTCTTTTGATCCAGTTCATAAGGATCACTAGATCTGATCATCTTGAGATGTTCAGGGACTTCTTCCTGAGGAGGATACATATCGCTAGGAATTGGACTAGCGGGATGATTTTGGTAATAAACTTTTGAGACTGTATGGGAGAAATCTACTCCCGTAACTTTTCCTTTGTCGTTACCAGTGGTTGGAACAGAAGTATCGACGTTTTCAGTTACGTCTTCTTCCGGGGGTTTAAAAGAAGAAGGTACGGAAGGAACAATAGTCTTTCTTCTAAAGGAACTAGTTCTGCTCGAGAGATTAGAACTTATTCCTGAGGATTTAATATCAATTGATCCATCAGGGAATTGAATTACCTGTTCAATTTGAGATCTTTCAAGATTCGAAGTAGAAGGTTGGGTTATGGCATCGAAGTGCCACTCATCACTAGTAAGTATATCATTCCAGTTAAGGAGTCTAGGAACAAATACTGTACTATGGTCAGTATTTGCTTCCATAAGCATAGTGACTCCTTTGACACTTTCAACTCGAGCTCTGGGTGCAAGAGTAGTGTTCATGAGTCTGTAATAGACTCTGTGAATGATAGCTACTTCACGAGTATTGATTTTACTATTCATGTTCTTGGTTTTGACGTTTAAGGTCAAAGTATCCATGACGTTAGGGTCATTGATCTCTACCGAGAAATTAGGATAGAAATTAAAGTATACCGGGCCATTCGCTAGGTTACTTTGAAGGACTCCTAAGAGAGAATCGTCAAAGTTTAGGAGACGAGCACCCCTTAGAAGGACGCAGATGGGTACGTCTAAACCTTTCCTGAAGAGAGGTTTGACAGCAATCTGAATGAGACCAATATGGAGATAATTGAATTGACTTCTATATCTATTCAAGTCATGCTCAAAAAATAATTTAATAATTTTTAAAGAATTATTAATAGCAATAGTGGACTCACAGGTGTTAATGTTATGCTTCTTAATGAAACTGAAATTTCCTAATTCATAAATCTTTTTAAAAGGTTCATTGGGGAAATTCCAATTTTGTAAATCAGTTTCTAATTTAGCAATCTTAGTTGCTACAGAAGATAAATTAACACTGTTTAAAACATGCTGGCTTGAGTTCATATTTATGAAAATACAGTCTAGGGGCTTATAGGGCGAAAATAACTATTCAACACGTATAAATAAATAGTAAATATGCAGATATCTAACTGATACAGTACCTTAACTTCTTAGATCTAAAGGTTTCTCAGTGGTGTCTTCTTGGTTTTACATCTTTTTCTCAAAGGTCATCTTGGCGACGGGATCACCTAGCAAGGTCTAAACACCTACCTCGGCAACAGCGACGTATTTCTTTCAGGCTAACCAACGTCTGAGCCGGATATTAATCGGTTACCACATACATATAGAGAAAATAATCACCTCATACAAAACCTTAAAACATTTTAGATCAAGAGTTTAAAAGACTGTATACAATAGATATAGGCATAAATAAAATTTATAATACCATAGTTGAAAGTAATTTTGCCATGCCCTAGACAGTATATGTACTTAGCTGCTCATACTAAGTACGCATACTGCTTAAAGAACTTTAGAACTTCAAACTTCTACATTCGATGCCGGAACCTATCAAATTACGTCCGCTTGACCTCAGATTTTGCACACGAGTCACATTCGATATTACAGACCTACTCCAACTTTCGGAATCGGAATCCGACCCCGATATCAAAAAGTCCACTCCCGATAAAACTTCTCAAAAGCCTTCAAATTTCTAACATTCGCCAAACGATCCCAAAATGACCTACGGACCTCCAAATCCACATCAGGACGTGCTCCCAACACCAGAATCACCATACAGAGATATTCCCAGACTCGGAATCCCAAACGGACATCGATATCATTGAAATGTACTTCAACCCAAATTTATGGAATTCTTCCAAACGCCAACCTTCCACAATAGGCGTCGAAACGTTCCCGGATCATCCAAAACCCGATCAGGACATACGGCTAAGTCCAAAATCATCATTCGAAACTGTTGGAACCTTGAAATCCCGATTTCGAGGTCGTATACTCAAAAAATACACTTTAGTCAATTTCTCCAACTTAAAGCTTCTGAAATTAGAATTTTCTTTCCAAGTCAACTCCGAACTTCCCGAAATTAAATTTCGACCACGCGTACAAGTCATAATACCTGAAGTGAAGCTGCTCATGGCCTCAAACTACCGAACGACGCGCTAGCACTCAAAACGACCGGTCGGGTCGTTACACCTCTGTTCATCATCACTAGCACATGTATGAGACATCTTTAAAAATAAATAGTTATCACTCAAACTTTGGCTCTTCCCCCTCAATTAACCTTTGGAAAATACCTTATGGATTTATAATTAAATCCAACTCGTATCAAAGACCTTAGTAGTAAAATAAGGAATTTTGGGGCACTAAAACAAGTGAAGAACCAATCCTAGAAAGAGTAGGATTTAGTTGAAACAAAACTCGAACAAAGGAAAGGATTTTTAGAACAAGATCAAAGGAGTAAGAAAAATTGATTTAGCATCCCCTCTTCTTGTTTCCTTTCTTGACTTTGGAAAAAATCATAAATAAAATCGGATTTCTTGAAGAGCAACATGATTCTCCTTTTTTTTTTGAAAGATTATTTTCGTTTTTTTTTAACTTTTTTGTGTAGTGTACTATTCACTGCTAAAATAACTTCTTCTTTTTTATTTTTTTTTCTTTGTTCAAGAAATCTCCAAGATTTATCAAGAATGGAATCTTGATACAACCGCTCTGATACCACTTGATAACACAAAGATTTGGAGATCCAAGAACTTAAAAAAATAAGTTGAAAAAATGCAGAAGCAGTAAAGAAATGCAATTGAATTGAGAAAACCAAGAAAAATAAACTAGATATATGGAAATTCAAGGAAAGATCCAAGAACCCCGAGATTATATTTATCTAGATTTTCACAAGATCCTAATGACAACAAGTTAGTTATGAACCAATTGTCTTCACTAGAGATAAGCTAATCAATAACTAGATTCGGATCTTGACTTCTAGTTTGAATAACTTACGACAACAACTAGTAAAAGAAACTATTCACCTTCGAAGAATATCAAAAGAAATCAAAGATATCACAAGAAAGAAAATTATCTTACTACCATAAGCTATAAACTAGTTAGGGTTGCAAGATAAATCCCAAAGTAAAGTTCACAAAGGTTCAAAAGAACTCACAATAATAATATTAATCTTCAATGTTCTTCTCTACCATGAAAGACAAACACCCCTTTATATTGTAGTAAAGAAGGAGCTAGTCAAGACTTCAATAAATGAGAATTATATTCCCTAGAAGCATAGAAGACTACCCATACTAAGACCAATGTAGTCAACATACACATAGACCAATGCAAGTCAACATAGAGTAAAACAACTATTAAATATATATTGTAGAAACTATTTTTTGGGCTTATTTGGGCTGCAGAAAATTCCTCTTTTTAGGGCATATTTAGGCCTCATTCCATCTCCTCTTGGACTTTAATTTGGGCCTCCAAATAGTTGTAAGTCTTGGCCCAAAGTTCCTCCTTGTGCTGGAGCTCTTTTTCTATTATAAGACACATTTTAATTGCCAATTGAAGCTCATTAAGCTTTTCTTGAAATTTTTTTATTTGAGACATTTTCATGGGCCTTCTTGGAGCTTCCAGGGCTTCATCCTTCTACTTTAATGAGGTTGAGCTGCCATGGATGCTATCACCAATGATTGTCCACTTGATTCTCTATTTCTTTACGGTCTCGGATCTATCTCCGAGTCAAATTCCTGCAAGAGTAAAGCCCAACTGATTAGCCTTGGTTTAGAATCTTTCTTTTCGAGCAAATACCTGATGGCTGAATGGTGTATGTAGACAATGACTTTGGTGCCAACCAAGAAAGCCCGAAATTTATCGAACGCCCAAATTACAGCAAGAAATGCCTTTTCTATCTTAGTATAATTTATTTGAGCAGGAGTAAGAGTCTTTCTTGCATAGTAAATAGAGTGAAACACTTTGTTACTTCTTTTGGCCCAATATGGCCCCTATTGTACCATCACTAGCGTCAAACATCAACTCGAATGGCTCGTTCTAGTCAGGAGCCACTATAATTGGCGCACTCACTAACTTCAGTTTTAGTTCTTTGAATGCCTTCAGACAATAATCGTCGAACATGAATGGAACATTCTTTTCTAACAACCTGCATAATTGAGAGGAAATGTTTAAGAAATCCTTAATGAATCAGCAATAAAAACCTGCATGTCCCAGCAAAATTCGAACTCCTTTCACTGAAATTGGTATTGGAAACTTTTCAATTGCTTCCACCTTAGCTTTATCAACTTCTAGTCCATTTTTGGATACCTTGTGCCCCACCATAAAATAACACTTTTTCCAATTTAACACAAGATTAGTCTCCTCGCACCTTGCAAGCACTTTAGCAAGATTGGTTAGGCATTCATCAAATGAGGGACCAAACAAAGAAAAATTATGCATAAAGACCTCCATGAACTATTCCACCATATAAGTGAAGATAGCCATTATACTCCTTTAAATGCATAAATTCCATAATGGCATGTAAAAGTGATTTTTTCTTGATCTTCCGGGGCAATAGCAATTTGATTTTACCCCGAATATCCATCGAGGAAACAATAGTATTCCAGTACGGATAACTTGTAAAGCATTTGGTCAACAAAGGTGTCACGACCCGGTATTCCCACCATCGAGATCGTGATGGCGCCTAATATTTCAGTTGCTAGGCAAGACAATGTTAGATATAGTTATGAACCATTTTTAACAATTCCAATCAAATGAAAACTAATAAGTTGAATAAACTGAGATAGAGTAAATAAATTGATAAACAACGATATCCAAATACAAATCCCAGAACTGGTGTCATGGATACACGAGCGTCTAGAGTGCTACAAATATTAGTTTGAATAAAAGCATAACAGTCTGAATCGAAATAAACAACTAAGGTAATGTAGAAGGGGAATCCAGGGCTGGGAATGATGTGCATTTGTACCTCAAGCCTCCGTCGAGCATTGGATCCAAGCAAATCTACTGAACGCTGCTAGTACCAATTCCAAAATCTACACAAAAAGTGCAGAGTGTAGTATGAGTACAACCGACTCCATGCACTCTGTAAGTGCCGAGCCTAACCTCGATGAAGTAGTGATGAGGCTAAGGAGAGTCACTTACAATAGCGTGTACGGAGTGATAATAATAATAACAGAGAAGGAAAACAGGAAATGAAAGTAAGGCAATTAATGAATGAAAAAGAACTCAATCCTCCCGATCATAGAATCTAGATTATCATAACTCAAAATATCATATAAAAATGCTGAAAACTAACACAATCATAACAAGGAGTACACAATCCGTTATGGCGCGCAACCTGATACCACCATATACACACAATCCTCCCTTATTTCACCTTAACTTCATTTATCAATATCAAGAGCCACGTATACATTCTGTTACGGCGCGCAACCCGATCCCACCATATCATCACAATAAATCTCATAATCCTCCCTTATTTCACCATGTCACAATTTATCAATATCAGATATTATGCACACAACCCTTGAGGCGCACAACTCGATCCCACCATATCATTATAATTAACATCAAAATTCTCCCTTATTCCATCATATCACAACCGTTGTGGCGTGCAACCTGATCCATAAACAGTTTCAATAAATGTAATCAGTCCAATAGTTCAATTTACAAGAATCTCTATGACTAAAGAATTTTAAAGCAAAGCAATGATGAACCATGCACTAATCAAAGGAATGCTACAAATAATGTGATAGCAACAAGACAAGTCAAGTACGTGATAATTAAGGGGTGCAAGTAAGACAATTAAGGCAAATAGCAGTTAATCATGGAGTCATGAAAGGGATGATACAAGAATAATTAATGACAACTAACAAATTATGGCATAGAAAGTAATTAAATCATGTAACAATTAAGTCATGGAATGAGATAATTCATGAAATACGAGAAGGCATGGAAATAATTATTTTGACGGCGTATATACACTCGTCACCTCACATATATACTGTTACACACGTAATTCACATAACATATAGCTTAAAGGTTCCTAATTCCCTCAAATCAAGGTTAGACCCAACACTTACCTCGCTCCGCAATCAAATCAAAGCTCATCCGGGGCTTTTCCTCTAAAATATTCCTCCAAACCAATTGAATCTAACCAAAATCTACTGAATATCATAAAAATTAATGCTAGGGAAATCAATAATAATAGATAAAGAAAAGATCTTTAGACTTTTCTAAAAAAGTCAACAAAAGTCAACCCGGAGCTCGCCCGATCAAAATCCGGATCTAATGGTAGATTCCGACTACCCATGACCCACGAGTTCATATATGTGATTAGTTTCAAAATTCGAGTACAAATCGAATCTCAAAACTTAATTTCTTATTTTTCAAAAATTGGACAAGGTTTCACAAATTTTCACTTTGATTCATATAATTTGGTTGTTAAAATTTAAGATAAGTTGATGGAATATGATTAGAAATGGATTAGAATCACACACCCAAAGCTTGTGGATGAAATTCCCTTTTCAAAATCGCCTCCTACCGAGCCTAGGGTTCCAAAATATGAAAATGAGGCTAAAGATCCTGTCCCTCAGTTTTTTGTCTATTGGCAGATGTCACAAATGCGACATGGGGTTCGCAAATGTGAACCCCACAAATGCGAATAAGTCATCACAAAAGCAAACTCCCCACATCTCTACCGTCATCGCAATTGCAACAACTAGTTCGCAAATGCGATATTTGTTGATCCAGGCCACCTTCGCAATTGCGAACAAAGTGCCTGCCAATCCTACTATAACATACTAGGCCTTACGTCGTAAATGCAACTTCTAATCTCGCATTTGCGAGACCTGCACACCAGATCACACCAGCAACACCAAAACTCTCCCAAACTCTCCAAAACGCGTTCGAAACCCACCTGAGCCCTCGAGGCTCCAAACCAAACACCAACACAAGTCATAAAACATTATACGAACTTGCTCGCGTGATCAAAACACCAAAATAACACTTAGAACTATGAATGAGACTTCAAAATGTATGAAATTTTCCAAGAAATTCAAGAACTTGCAAATTTACAACCGGACGTCCGAATCATATAAAATCAACTCCGTTTTGCACCAAAATTTGTAGACAAGTTATAAATAGTAAAATAAACCTATTTCAAGTTTCGGAACCAAAATCCAATCTTTGTAGCAACAAAGTCAACCTACATTAAAACTTGAGAATTCTTTAAGCCTTCAAATTACAAGTTTTAACAAATCACATTTAATCATGTTAGAGACTTCTGAATTTGATTCCGGGCATACGCCCAAGTCCCAAATCACGATACAAACCCATCAGAACCGTCAAAATACTGATCCGGATACGTTTGCAAAGATTGTTGACCGTAGTCAACTCAAATCATTTTAAAGGCTAAATTTTATATTTTCTTCAATATTTCACATAAAAAATTTTTGAAAAAAGACACAGACTGTGCACGTAAAATGAGAAAGGAGAAACAGAGCTATTCGAGGTCGCTGAACACAGAAATAAAGGCTAAAACTCAAAATGACATGCCGGGTCATCACATTCTCCACCTCTAAAACCAACGTTCATTCTCGTGGATATCTACTTCGCATGTCTGACTTGGAATCCCACGTGGCTACCTCGATCGACTGTCCTCTCCGCTGCACTCGAATTGAAGGATAATTCTTAGACCTCAACTTCTGGACTTGCCGGGCTAGAATGGACACCGGCTCCTCCTCATAAGTCAAATCCTTATCCAATTGTACTGAGCTAAAATCAAACACATCGGACGGATCACCGTGATACTTCTGGAGCATGGACACATGTAACACTGAATGGACTACTGATAAACTAGGTGGCAATACAAGCTTGTAGGCTACCTCACCCACTCTCTCAAGAATCTCAAAAGGTCTGATATACCTAGGGCTCAACTTGCCCTTCTTTCCGAACCTCATCACAACCGAGCAGAACCCTCTCTCCAACCATGAATGCAACGTCATGGACTCTACGATTGTCTAGACTAAGCTTTACGGAGTCGATCCTAAATCATCTTGACCTTTTTCAAGGCATCCTAAACCAAATCGGTACCCAACAACCAAGACTCTCCTGGCTCAAACCAACCAACAATCTACTTTAAGACGATTAAGCTCAAGCAAAAATGAAAAGAAAGGAAAAGAAATTGTAAGCGATAGGCAGAGAGATTTATACTTTAGTGTAGTTGCATTTACTACTAGTTGTTCGATGTTAGGTGAGGCAATTTAAGTCGGTATTTATAGCCAAGGATTGGCCTTAGGGTTTGAGTTTTGAAGATTCAAATTAGTAGAAGGTAGAGACTATAATAAACACTTATGACAGACTCTCATGGCAAAATCTAGAGGTGCTAAAATCAGAGGGGGGAAAGAAAACAGTGAGAATGTTAACTTTAGGAATGACGAAATCGATAGCTGTTGAAGCTAGTGACCGCCAGACAAAGTTATAACCCTAATCCCTTCATTTGACCTCTGGGTCATTGATCGCCATGCTGAGGCTGGAATATTCTCATGAATCTGGAATGCATGACATGTTTTAATCGCAATTTGAACAGAAAATAGGTGTGATGATGAGATACGAGGCCTTTCATTTTTTCGGCTAAGGTTTCAGAATTTGGGGGTTTGAAAGGGATGATGAGAATGGAATTTGTTCGGCTAGATTTACGGTTTGAGTAATGATATCGGTCTCACAATCATCCTTTAGTGACTTTGCACTAATTTGTGCAGAATCCTAGGTGTGACAAAGAAAGGGGATGGTGAGTGAGGGAATGACTTAGAGTTTGGGAAGGGGGTGGGTGGGTTGGTAATCTTAAAATGATGGAACGAATAAGGACCGTTGGATCATCCAGATCAACAACTCCAGGTTTTTGGGCTGAGGAATAAAGAGAAAATATTTATGGGGATACAACGGGGGCTGTTGGATCATTTTGATCCAAGGGTTTGAGATAAAAAGCTTGAGGCACTAGAATTAAAGGAAAAACGTGATTAATCTGGACAGTTGATGAATTTGATCAACGGTCCTGGTGCATTGTGTTTGTTTTGTGAGGGATTTGAGTGGTGACATGTCAGGAAGGGATTAGCAGAGAGAGTATGGCATGGATTTCCAAGTGGGCATGGGTGGCTTGGGCTTGGATGAGTCAGGTGCATTTTGGGCTAATGTTTGGCCTAAATTGATTGGGTTATTGAAAGACTATACTGAAATTGAGATTAATCATATAACCACTTTAATCAAAATTAACTAATTGCAAATGTACCCTGATTTAAAACTTAAACCCCTTTTTATAATTAGATTAATTAAACATCTTTAATTTTAATAAGATATAATTAAGCGTAATTGACAAATATATTATTCACAAATTATTTTAAGCTAATTTGATATTATCAAAATAGTTAAAAATACTCATAGTTATATATATCAAAATTATAAAAGTTGATTGGTTGATTAATTAAAATAATAGAGGTGGTATAATTGTAATTATTTAATACTAAATTATTACTATATAATTATAGGCATAAACTTAATATTAATTGACTATTATTATTGTTATTTATTACACATTATATTTTATAGAAAAATAGAAAAATTGAATAATAATTTTAAAAACACCTTATTACATTATTGTTGATAAATAAACAAAATAATTTAATTAGAAAAGGGGAGGGCAAAAATTGGTCATCAACAGCTGCCCCTCTTTGACCGGAGACGATAAAAGAGTTTGCGGGCAAACAAATTGACTCAAGACCAATTTTGTCCCTACATTAGGCATATAATGCACATAAGGCATATTGAAATTGTGAAAATAATGAGCTATGAGATTATGGCCGAATTCTGGCTTTTCAATCGCTTACGTACCTCGGACTCAATGAGGATCAGACAGTATGTAGTTTTGGAATGACGATTTGAGGAGATTTATGCTTGCAGGGATACCCCAGTATCATGTTATGACGATACTGTATGACAGAGAGATTTTTAGATTCAAAAACGGCT
>AWOL01S0091385.1:0-47699 GCA_000715115.1 Nicotiana otophora | reverse complement strand
TGGTGCTCGGCAAGTATGGCCCGGGTGCTAGTCATGACCCTCCAGTTGGGTCGTGACACGATATATGCTCAAAAGTTCATAATTTAACTAATAGAGTAATTACCCAACCCAAATTGGAAAGTTCTTAAAAGTCGCCTCGGACCCACGTGCTCGAATTCCAAAATATTTCATAGCCAAATGTTATCCATGACTTTACGAACTCTAATATATAATTTCTACTCAATTCCATAATTATTGTTGTGGTGTAATCCCATTTTTACCAAACTCTAGGTTTTTCAACATAATCCCATAATTTCTACAAGTTTTATGTTAAAATTTACCCACAATCTTTGTATTATACTCACATTGAGTACGAATCCTTTACCTTAAAATGCTAGATGAAATATCCCCTTCCAAGAGCACAAAAATCGGCCAAGAGAAGTGGAAATGAAAAAGAATGGCCTACGTCCCGATGTTTATTAAGTTTCTGCCCAGTGATCCCTTCTTTGCGATCGCGAAAGGTGCCTCGCGATTGGGAAGGCAAAATTTGCCTAGGCCTAGAAAAGCCTCTTCACGAACGTGATGAGGTCCTCGCAATCGTGAGGTTAGCCCAGCCAGCGCATCGCGAACACGACATGCCTTACGCGAATGTGAAGTGCTGACCCCAGTCCTAGTACTTTCTACTCGAACGCGTGACCCGCATCGCGAACGCGAAGGTCACAGGTCAAAAGCCTTCGTGAATGCGACCCCTTGATCGCGAACGGGAAGAGCAAAAATACTTCAGCCCCAAATCCTTAATCGCGAACACGAAGAAACTTGTGCGTTCGTGAAGAAGGAAACCAGCAACAGAAAATATGTTATTTTAGATTTAACTCCGGGTGGTCTGAAACACATCTGAGCCATCCGAAACCCCACCAAAATGCACCAACAAGTCCATAAACATAATATGTATCTGCTCAAAGCCTCAAAACACATAAAATAATATCAAAACTAAGAATCGCACCCTAAAATTAAATTAATTAACTTATGAATTTCAAACATTTTCAACTAGCTCCGAATGCGACGGATCACACTTAGACAACTCGGAATGATGCCAAATTTTGCGTACAAGTCATAAATTATCATAAAACCTATTTCCAGACTCTAATCCCAAACAGACATCGATAACACCAAAATCTACTTCAAACCAAATTTAAGAAACTCTAAAACTTTCAGGGCGGCAACTTTCAACATTAAGCACCGAAACACTTCTGAATCACCCGAAACTCGATTCGAACACATGCCCTTGTCCAAAATCATCATACGAACTTATTGGAACCATAAATTCTTGTTCCGAGGTCGTTTACAAAATATTGACTCAAGTCAAACTTGGCCACCTTAGGCAACTATTAAGAAACTACGTGTTTCGAATTCAACCCGAACCCTTATGAAACCAAACCAACGATCCCCCGCAAGTCATAAAATAGTAAAAGCACATACGAGAAGTCTTAACTAGAGAAAAGGCGACGTAGAAGGCAAAACGACCGATCAGATCGTTACATTCATCCTTTTTATCAGAGGCAAGAGGTTCTTTATTCTTCCACTTCGAAGAGGATACACTCAAAATCCGCTCCTGAGCAGTGTTGACATCAACTCTTATTGTAGGAGCGGGCATAGGACGAACTCCGCGGATTACAAATCCTGAAAATCAAAAAGGATATCAAAATAAGTATATAAAAAAAAATCACGGTTAAGTAAAGTAGCATACCGTGGGTTTCAACTTTTCACCCAAAGTTTTGGGTAATCAATGTAATAAATATTAGTAACAAACAAGAATTAGGTAGGGCAAAACAGTATTGTACCCTTATATAAACCCTCTTACCATATATTGTACTCTCATCAAGAAATTCACGAAATTATACTGTCAATCGATTATATTTTATTCTCTGTTATTTGAAGATCTTATTCTCTCATTTTGGAAGAACGCTGCGATTATCAATAAGATTTTTTTTATTCTTATTCTTTCAATATTTTATTTCATTATTTGATATTCATCTATATTAGGAGAAGTGAAGTAAAATTGATTATTAGAAACCTGAATTAATCTTTTATTTCCTTTGATCATAAAAACTATTTTTCTGTTAAATAGTGTGCATTGTAGAGAGCAAGGGAACGAAGCTGTTTGGAATCATTGTGTGATAAATGCTCAGGTGCTATGCCACCAAATCAAATATAAATATGAATATAGAGTACACAGAATAGAAAGAAAAAGAAATAGCGCATTAGACTGGATAGCGCAAAAGAAATCGCGCATTAGAAAAAGTAGTGTATTATGATGCTAGAGAGGAAGATGAACGCCTGGGCTAGATAGCTGAAATTCTGCAGGAATTTTATAGGTATTTTGTATTGTTTTCATAAATAATTAATAAGATTTTTCTTTTCACCAAAGAAAATTAAGGTAAGAATCGTGCTCTTACATTGTGCTTTACATGATCCAACATGCTAGAAAATTGAATGGTCTAAAAGTTACCGCAAGGTACGTGGTTCAGACTAAAATTTTAGTACATCTTTTTATATAGCAGGATTTACCAAATTCTGTAGACCAAATTTGAGCCATATGAAAGATATCTCGATAGTTGGGTACTAATTCTGCAACCTATGATAGCACTATGATAGCAACAACACGAATGTCCACGTTTGAAATTGGAATATATTGCGACCAAAAGTACAAGCAATATATGTGATTGTCAAATATTAAAATGATGAGATAGAGTAGTAACACATAAGGATTTATGATCTAACCATAAACTAGATTAACTATCCTAATTATCTAATAAAAAATTAAATCTAGAAGTATTTGACTCTAAACTAATTAAAACTAAAATAAAACATATAATGAACTTTAAATAGAAGGAAAAAACAGATTTTATATTATTATTGAGATGAAAAAGATGTAGTATTATGAGCTACTCTAACAATCCTATTGTATTTTTCAATTAGTTAAACTTCTTAGTCTATTTAGTTTATACATCACACGGTTAATATTATTCGTAACATTCTCCCGAAGTACCACTCGTTTATTCAAGTCAATCTAACATAGCCTTTGAATTTCTTGTAAAATGATAAACTAAAACAAGATTCTTAGATATATCCTTATTTCAACCGCAAAATCGTCCTCCAAGGCCCAAGTTCAGAAACTTGCTCTATCAAGCCTATTTGCAATTTAGAATTCTTTCTCCCAAGTTCAGATTTGTAGATAATATTAAATTGGCGATCAAGTAATTAAATAATTAAGGGCAGAACTTCATAAATAAACCAATATAATAAATTAATATTCAAATAACAATAATCATGAAAGAATCACTAACCCTAAAACGTGAAGTTTAGGAAAAGCTTATAAATTAACTTGATGACGCCCTATATATAATTCAATATATTTTGACATTATTTACCCTACTTGCTTGTCTAAAGTCTTCATTACATAAATATCCATGTATCAAATCGGGTCTATCACCATTCGGATATCGTTTAGCCAGCGTTGTAGCCCTCCTTTCTTTGTCTATTTATCTAGAACCCCCTATCGCTTTTTACTGCGCCCGAGAAAGAAAAGATCCAGTTCGGGACCCCGGGAGAAAGTCGTCGCTACTGGACGGCGAAATGGATTTTGGAATTTATTAACATTCTCTAAAAAAGGTACTGTTAATAATCCTGCAGGTACTGAAATGTTTAGATGCTAATTTGTGCGACAATTGAGCTTAATAGAGTTTATTATAGTGTCGGAATGCTTGGACGTGATGTGGAGAAAAGCTGCACGAATGATACCTCAAAGCTACAAAATGGAGCAATAAAAGAAGACGTGCAAGGCAATGAAAAGTCACGGCCGTAGATAGTGCAAGGCTTTGTCCAAGGCATTATCATTGACGCCTCTGATAGCGCCTCGCGGGGAAATGTTGGCGCCTCTGCTGGTGCCTCGCAGAGTAATGTTGGTGCCTCTGACAATGTCCCGTACCGACGATGCTTATCCGAGCCATTTTTATTTCCTCATTATGTTTAGACGTATGGACCTCAACCCTGCCGTATAAATACCTCCTAAGCTTAATTTTTAGAGACGAGATTTATTGGAGAGGCAAAAGACTACGGAACACTCTGGAGCACGAATCATAAGAGGTTTTCTCTTCGTTCTTCTTTAATCTGTTGTTTAATATTTTTGAATATTGCAATGATTGTTTATACAATTATGAGTAGTTAAACTCTCTAATCTAGGGTTTGATGGAACCTATTGAACGATAAATTCTTGTTACGTTTTAATATAATTTTACGTTTGAATATCCCTACTTGTTCAACTACGTGTATATTGTTGTTGATTGAACGACCATCAATTGACTATGCTTATTTATTATGTATTGCTTGAGAAAGAGTGCTTATTTAGGTTATTTTCGAGCAAAGTCACTCCCAAGGTATATGAGAAATCAATACGGCGGGTTTAAAAGCGGGATTAGAGATAACGAAGATTTGACGTGATCAGTGAGCGGTGAAAAAGTACAAGCTAGCGTAATTCGAGAGAATATAACTAGTACATTATTATTGCGGGAATGATTCTGATAATTAAAAAAATCATAACTCTAAGCTTGTCTAATCTTGTCTCCAATCATGAATATCCCTAGTTGTTATTTTACTACTTTAATTTGTTAGTTAATTAGTTAGACATAAGAATCTTAATATTTATAACTTTGGAATTGTACGAGCTTGTCTTCCTAGTGATATTGAATAGTTATAGTGAAATTTTGGTTCTATGTGGAATTCGACTCCGAATTTTCAGACCGAATTTTATTTGCAGCGACCACTTATCTTTTTTTAGGACTAGAGTTGGACGTGATCATAAGTCCATCTCCTTTTATATTAGGTGCAAGTTCCGACTGGATAAATTTACCATTCTCCAAACTACAATAGGTTTTATATTACTATTAAGGTGCTGCTTCGTCAGAAGCTTCCTGCTAAACTCTATCGTCGCACAGCTATAAAATTAGCTTTCAATGATCCTCATGTTGCCTCTCGCTGCCGCAGTCAGTTGCTGTATGGTTGAGCTTCCAACCTTTAAAAATCAGCCCCTCTCGTGCTTATTATTTTTGTATCCTTTTTGTTCAACAAACATTCTAAACAATTCAAAACATAATGAATTAGTGTAATATCAAGATCTAAGCTAAGTTGAGCATATTATACACAAAATACATTTAAAGAGCGGTTAGATGTCAGTAAACTATATAATATCGAAACATACACAAATATGTTCAACACGAGAAATATATACTAGACACTAGAGTTGTTTCCTAATCATTGCCACTTCAAATATATACTAGCTACATTAATGATATTAAGAAATTCAACACATTGCAAATAGATGAAGAACGATAACTGATAAGTAATTTATAGATTTTTATTTATTGAATAAGTGTAGAGTAATGATAAATTGACATTTAACATATAAACGTAAAAAGTGCACGGGGCGCCCTACTTGGTCGCCTCCATTTAACCTATACCCACTTTTTAAAAACGTTTTAACTTGTACTCACTTTTTAAACAACTTCAGGCCTCTTTCTCCTCCTCCTTCTCCTCCTCTTCCTTCTTCTTCTTCGGGTGATATTATTCTTTCCTCTAGATAATATTATTATTCATATTATTATTCTTCACATAAAGCGAAGCTCTTGGATTCAAGAAACTTGGTTTAATTGATGATTTGTCAAGGAAGCCACTATGTTAAAGTTTTGATGAACCCACTGATACCTTCCTTCCTGGTATGAGGATGGACGATGAGAAGTTCAAGTTGACTACTTGGAATATTACCCAAAAGGACCCAAGCACTGAAGTGCATCCTATAGGAGCTGAAGTTGAACAAATACTAAACAAATTTCAGCTCCTAAAATGCTGAAGTTTAGCAGATACTAAACAAACTTCAGCTCCTAGAATGCTGAAGTTCAGCAATTACAAAACAAAAACTCCAACTAAAATTGCTGAAGTTCAGCAATTATTGAACTGAAGTGCATCCTCTAGGAGCTAAAGTTCAGCAAATACTAAACAAATTTTAGCTCCTAAAATACTGAAGTTCAGCAGATACTAAACAAATTTTAGCTCCTAGAATGTTGAAGTTCAACAATTACAAAACAAAAACTTCGGCCAAAATTGCTGAAGTTCAGCAATTATTGAACTGAAGTGCATCCTATAGGAGCTGAAGTTTAGCAAATACTAAACAAACTTCAGCTCCTAAAATGCTAAAGTTCAGCAGATACTAAACAAACTTCAGCTCCTAGAATGCTGAAGTTCAGCAATTACAAAACAAAAATTTCAGCCAAAATCGCTGAAGTTCAGCAATTATTGAACTGAAGTTTTCCATTTTTACTATGAACGGAAGTTTGCGCGATTGCCTTTGCAAGTCAGGCCAAACATCAGGCATAAATATCTGAAATTTTACTTTGATAAGGCTACACTTCAAGCAAAACATTCTGAAGTTCAAACTTCAGACATAAATTTTTGCTACTTCAGGCTCGTATTCCTGAAGTTACCCGAAAAGAGGGTACGCTTGCAACCTTTTTTGAAAAGCATGTATAGGTTAAAATGTGACCCAAAAACTGAGTATAGATACAAATCCCCGTATAAACTAACCAAATTACAGTAATAAAACAAGGTGAGGGATGGAAAACTAGATGGGACGAATGTACCATATAGAGAGAGTCTGCCAAATTATTCATATGAATTCAGGGCATGTGGCATGGTCCCCTGGCTTAACAAGGCGAAGCTATACAAATTTCTAGTTGGTTGCATTTCTACATCCTATTATTCCTATGATGGCTAAAGTTGTAGGAATTGGAACAGGACAAGGTACAGAAATCAAGTTCGTTTATATTCATTTGTCAACGTGGTCCTTTATTGAACAGTGACTAATTTAAAATTTATAATCTGCACATGTATTAGTTTTTACTTCTTTAAATAAATATAAATTCAAAGTTGGATCTTGTTTACCCGTAAAATGATGCAATTGAATTTATATGTGGTTTCTAAACAAGTGAACTAATTTGATCCTGAAATAATATAATAATTGAAGAAATACACAATACTTAGCCTTAAAAAGTAGATGAAAGAGCAAAGACGGCGATTCCGTGCATACAGTTCCCGAACACAGCAATGATGAGATCTAAAAGCAAAAAAGTAAAATTATACAAAGTTTTGTATAGAATATAGTATATGTCCTTCCCAGAAAATTCAGTCTCATTTACAATGGTAACTTAGCTCTCTATTTATAGCTACACCTAGGGAAAAAGGTCCTAGGATCATGCCCCCCTTTAATGCCAATTATGAGGGTCATTGATTGAGATATAGCGTTGAGTATAAATGCCAAATTCTCTGTAACGAACCGTCGTTCTTAATGCTGTAGAATATTCCTTAGTAAATGCTACCGGGCGCAGAGTATTTAATACACTTTTATGAACGTTATACGTTCCGATGACAAACACAGTGGCTGTATTCGGTCCTCAGCCATTCCATCTTGGATTCCATGTGTCCTCCTTTTAGTCAGCCACGTGTCATATCATATTTTACGCTATACAGATTGTCCCCCTACTTTATGGTGACATAACTTTGTGTTATTGGGAAGTTGGTAGAAACACCTTTTTGGCGATAATTACTATAATTCACTATGAAGGTCTCTGACAATTGATTAGACGCACGTCTCTCCGCATTTAATGCCCCAAACACGCGTCATCCCATGATTCAGCACAGCTTTAGTCGGTTATCGAGGTAATCATGACCATGAATTTTGCCAAAATGAAGAAAGGGCTTAGCCTTAACATACCTATAGTAGGAAAACCTCTGTATGATATTCTTAGAAAAGGTTGCACCGTACTCCTTTAGAATCGCAAAATCTCGTTGCTATTACGCAGTATAATTTCGTATGAATTTCTTCACAATTATAAGAACTGTCGTTGCTATTTTAACATAAAGTCCCATATGAACTCCAAAATCTCCTCCAAAAATGGATTTTTGATATCAATTGAACACAATTGTAAAGATGACTAACATAGTCATTGTTTTCACATTTTTTAGGGCTAAGTGCATAGTATACTTTCATTTTTGAAATGGGGAATGAACCTTGCTGAAAATTTCTTATGGGAATCTCGCCTTTCATATCATCTCTCTTTGTTAGAGATGTCTTTTATTATAATGGATGTGGGATCCACTTTATAAGGCTTACTTGGCCAACAATTTCCTCCAAATATGAAACCTTATTTTGTAATTCAATAGTCATTACTTTAGACATGGGTTGCTTCCACGTTGGGGTGGATTTAAGCTTATCCAAAGTTTATCCACCCATTTCCTTAATTACATGGTTAATTTTCCACAACAAATCCATAATTAACCAAATATCCACATAATTAAGAATTATATCAAATTACTTAATATACTACTCACTTTTATCATACTTTATACATCTTACTATCATGGTCATGTCTTACATTGTATGGCACTAGTACATAAATACAGATTATTTTAGCTCAGGTCGTATCTTATCCCAAAACGTCAAACTTTGACGAAATTCATTTGCTTCGATTCGCTTACCCTTTCGCCTTCACTAATTTACTTATCCCTTGTTTGAAATAACATAATACTTATAATCTCAAAATAATCTCATTCCCAAGCTTACATCGATTAACTTACGACGAAACTTTAACGTACAAAACGAAATGCCGGATGTAATATCTCATTTTCGAGCTTTCATCAATTTATTTATGGCGAACTTCCACATACGGAAATATGGGGTGTAACATCATTCCCCCCTTTGGAACATTTGTCCTCGAATGTTGACTGATGCACTTATCATTTTCATGACTTATGCCTTCCGATTACTTTAGTACTCCTCTTGCCATCTAGACAATTGTTCTGTGAATGAATCCCAAAGGCCAAGGCATTCCCCCCTTTAGGCCTCTTTCTCATACCACGACTTGTAGTCGGAATCTTTCCAATCTCATAACTGTTGCTACCTTCTGTCATGCAGCCTGTATGACTCTGACTTTGTAAGTGCGCCTATGTGACTCTTCTCTTCTCTTTCCTCCAGCTTTTAACCAATCTCTAGGCTTCACTTTGTGAACATATACAAAATTATGCCAAGCTATCCCTCTGGGCATCATTAGCTTTAAGCCATACAATACCATAATTCTTACTTCGATTTATCGTTGCAGAGGTCTGCTACCAGATTCCCGCTTACTCTTGTTGCTTATCCCATATGTATAAATCTAAGTCCTTTAATGCTTCCTCATTATTGTTCATCTTAAGAATGACGACCTAATCTCAGCTTATACTTTATGACTTTTGTCCATCCATTATGATTTGCCTCAATATTGATCTACAATATACTACTGATAATTTGAAACTTCTTATGTAAAACCTTGCCACTAGGGCTTACGTTGCATCGAGGAATATTTGAAGTGATTTTCGTAATCGTATTTCATAGTATCTCGATGTGATTCGCCTTATGGGGGTATTCTGATCTCATGTCGTTCGCGAAATCTTTTCTCCTTATCCTTTGTTTTCTTTCTTCAAATAATTATTCAGTCAAAGGCCCAACCGTTATCTTTTATCTGTCACAATTACACCTTCATTTCATTACCAGGGCAGCATTCCATCTCTTCTAAATGCTACTAGTCTTAGACTCCTTTGAGTTCATTCAGGCTACACTGAGCCTTCTATAACTTAGAGAACCCATCGTCTCTCATATTTTCATGGGCTTAATCTCGAGAACTGACCCATTCTCATCACCCTATTACTCGCCCTTTCTCATCCTTACTCCTATCATAAAACCTTGTCGCTTTACTATACTTTAGCTTGCAACCTCTAAGTATCTATTTATACTATTCACAACCTTCCTTCAACTTGCTTGCACCATTGACTCCCTTATGTTATTCTGGAACATTAAGCAAGACATGACATCGTCTCTAACTCTTCTTTACTCTCTTGACTAGATCTCTCAGTACTTAGAAACTATAGGCTGGAAGGTACGCCACTGACGACGCTGCTATCATTCTTGGATATTGAATCACAGTGCTTCTAGCCTTCTATCTGAAGCATGGACTATTAACGATCTTCAACCTTTGAGTATATTGTACATTGTTCACCTTTACCTTACTTACCTTAAAATCTCGCATCGTCTCTTCTATCTCTTTCATGACTTCCCTTCCACATAGGTATAATTCACGTCCATAACTTGAAGCACTATTATAATACTTGCACCTCTAGTGCATACACAATCCGGTGGGAGTTGCGTACTGAATTCTTATGAAGTTAGTACTTTTATAACCGGCTTTAGCGTAGGGCCATTATAGAATATGGTTATTGTACTATCCCTCTGGTACCTCTGATATTAAGAGTGATCCTGTAATTTTCTCAATCACGATTTCTATAATTTTCTGGGTCTAATAAACAGATTCTTGATTTACTTCATTGATATAACTCTTTAGTTTCCCCCTTCTTCGGATCATCCTTTATGTAGGCTTAAGCTACCTCCCGATCTGTGGTTCATGGTATTAGTTATTACGTTTAGCCTTTCATGGGCGCTGAGGAATATCCATGATACAATCCTTTAATAATTCAATCCTTCGTCTATGACCTGGGCTCAATTCTTTCCTTTAACTTATACCGGAATCTTCTACGGTTGTATATGCTGCATATATAAAACTCGAAACTCTCAAGTGCGTTCATAACGTAACTAACTTTGGATCATGAATCGAATAATTCTTTTTGTTCCATCTCAGCTTTCTTCAAACGTGAGCTATTACTTTTCTTGGTCTTTCTGCCCCCTTTTCATTGCGTGCATACTTAGCTTATCTTGGTGCCCATGCATATTGGAATTCCATACAACTCATATGATCTTGAATATCACTTCTGATTTTACTTTTCGTTCATTAGACACAGTAGGTGTCATTTTCTTATGGAGTGCATACAATGTTGTTGCGAGATTGTTGTTATAAGACCAGTTCCTCCTTAGGTCACCCAGCTTAGGTTAAAGCTTCCTTCCTTACTTTCTCAGCTGGTCTTTCATTGTAGTATTTAGGGAGGATTCTTTGACTCTTGTAAAGATGTGAGCTTATTACATTGTATACTTGACGGACCTTTTTATATCCTTCCTTGCCTATAATTATCCGTAGTTACTTACTTCCACCCCCTTGTGTTTGTAGGATTGCTTCTGAACTTGATATTTTGACTGACTTCCTAGTGGCACTCTCTTTTATCTCCGTAACACTCATATGGTACCTTTAACAACCCCAACTCCTATTTGAATATTTCTCAAGGATCACGATGTCATATTTGCGAGACTGGATTCACCATACTGGGTTTTACTATGTTTATCTTGCACGATCTTCTACCTCGTCTGTAACCCCCTGTTTAGCCATAACTAGGCTCTTCCTGAATCAATTACTGACTACTCGTTGGCCCATTCTCATATCAATATTCTGCGTTATCTTTCTTGGGTTATTTCCTTTGTCTTAACTTACGTCTCGCACTGACTCCTTGTCTATCAATAACATCTTGGGCAGGGACCCTTACTTCCTTTCCTTGACGTCGTGTTTGCATAATGTTCTGAAATCGTAGCATATCTATAGGCTTTGAATAAGTGCAATCTCGTCCCTTTTTCATTTTATCACATTCTTCCTCTACTATTCCATAATTACTAGAACCACTTAATTTTGACTTAATGCTACCTCACTCCACATTTCCCTTTTTGGGTAAGTACTAATATTTAGCGCTACGACGATCTACCTATAGATGTTTTACCACTTCATCTTTGACGTCGCTTCACAACATCAATGACCCTTACTCGCCTTGCGACAATCCTTCTGTACCAAGGATAACAAATTCCCTTACTCGCAATGGTGACACTTAGTGCAACTGGCACATACAATCCCTTAAGCTTAACTTTGTTCATATTGCTTGCTTTAGGGAAGCGTCTTCCTGAATGACCATTTTCTGAATTTCTCATGAATCGCCTTCTGTTGTCCATTCTATTATTGCCGGAATGAAAATCTGAAATCCTCATGATACTGATTATTATCAAGTCACTCAGTCCCTAGTTCATGTTTAGTTTATCTTGTTCACCAGTCCATACTGATTTCTATTATTCTGGGGTCTAACCTTTCCTTCCGGAAGTTGCGTTGGAGTCACGAACTTATTTTTCGAAGTGAGGATATGACTTTATGGCCTATAATCTTTTGTTGTCTGAAGGCCTGTCACCTCTCATTTTCCCTTCACTTGACTATAGACTCTATAATTCTATCATTGTTTAATCTACCGTTGTCATCCATGTACCACATTTTACTCATACTGCTCCATTAACTCTCTTCTTATTTTCCTGCTAACATTTCTGTCTATCACTTTATTCTAAAAACTCGAACAAAACATTCTTTTGCTTTTAGCCCCTCTTACTCCATCCATTGGCTCCTCGAATTGCCTAACATTCTCTTTCTACCAGGGATGGGAGCCACACTAAGATAATATTTATCCCTTCTAGACTTCCAGTGCTTATCTTTGTAGTACTCATATCTAGCTATACTATTTTAGGGTGAACCATCGAGGTGTCTCGCAAGGAGATCCATTACCACGTTTGCACTATCCTTTGGAAATGTCAACTAACTCTACCAATCCATCCATTATTTTGGGTTACTCTATCCCCAGCCGGAGCCTGATAACCCGTCCTTCTCTTAAACTATGTCTGTTAGCTCCCATAGGGCATAACTGAGATCGGTGTGGCCGATTGTACATACATCCGTCACTGTTGAAGGTAACTCAAAATACTTATATCTCCCTTCTTGAATAATGATAATTTTTATTAATTGGGTTCCTTGTACCCTTCTTCATCTTGCTTCATTTACTCCTTGAAACTTATATTNACTAAGATTGGTGTGGCCGATTGTACATACATCTGTCACTATTCATGGTAACTCAAAATGCTTATATCTCCCTTTCTGAATTGTAAATAATGATAATATTTATTAATTAGATACCTCGTACCCTTTTTCATCTTTCTTCTTTTTCTTTTTGAAACTTGTATTTATCTTCTGAATCTCTCATTGTCTTTCACCATAAAGGTGGATAAATATTCTTGCCTTAAGGTTCCTTATCAAGAGGCTTACACGTCTTAGTATACACATGATCTGCTGAATACCTCATATTTATCCATCATAAGCATTATGCAAAAATTGAGTTCCTCTTACTCAACTCTTCCACAGCTATATCTCTTACCAACTGTCTTTCTGGATGTGGGCATCGTTGTATTACGAATAAGATAGAGTTTAGGAAATTGAGTTCTTACAACTGAGCTTTACCACATGATCTAGAGTAAGAAGAAAGAGTGACAGTCCTAAATACCTTGTAGCCTCCTGCTTATAAGTGTGGTACATGACACACCCATAAACAAAACTCTACTAGACACGGCTTGTAGACTCCATAGGACAGGACTGCTCTAATACCACTTTTGTAACGACCTAACCCGATGGGCCACGACGGGAACCCGATAGCTTACTCAACCGAGTACCAACATCACGTATCTTTTCGTATCATAATAATATAGATAACTGAGCCGGAGAGGCTGCCGTGAGCTAGATAGAATACAACATATAACACCAACTTATACATAAGACATATGGGCCTATAAGACCAAAATAACCACTAGTACACTGAACATAGGCCGACAAGGCCATACAATCTTTTATGTACATGACATCTGTCTACAAGTCTCTAAGAATACATAATTGTCATAAAGGTAGGGACAGAGCCCTGCCATACCAAACAATATACATATAAATCATACTGACCAAACAAGCAACTCTAGAGCAAATGGAGTGCACCAACATCTTCCGCTGAGCTGACCACCTACTTGGAGGACTGTCGACCGGTCTATCGACACCTGCGGGCATGAAACGCAGCGTCCCCAGGCAAAAGGGACGTCAATACAAATAATGTACCGAGTATGTAAGGCAATATACTAAAAGCTGAAACTGAACTGATAATATAATAACTGAAAGTAACTGGGAGTCAAAGATAATCTGAAGATATGCTTACCTGCTGATACTGACTCAATTATCTCAATATAGTAAGTAAAATAATAGTCTGACCCTATAAGTCTCGGTATATATATAACTGCTCTGCTGTAGTAGGCTCGCTCATAGGCACTCGACCATACTAAGCTCTATATCTCGGCCAACTGGGCTAGCTCATAGGAGCTCGGCCACAATAGGCTCGGTATATAACTTACCATCTGATTAGAGGTTGCCCAATAAGGGCCTGCCCATCGATTATAGCTTGATGGTAATGAAAATACTGTAATACTGTATATATAGTCTCTCTGCTCTCTGGACTGGTAAAAGGAAATACTCAATTGAATATGAAGTCCCGATAAGGAGAATATTGTAACTTACAAGAGTAGGAAAATATACGTAAATTCTGGGATATAAATTTTTCTTTATGCCTCGTTATCAAACTCGTGTAATTACGAGATCATGCCAAAATGAAGAAAAGGCTTAGCCTTAACATACCTGTAGTATGGAAAACTCTGTATGATATTCTTGGAAAAGGTTGCACCGTACTCCTTTAGAATCGCAAAATCCCGTTGCTATCATGCAGTATAATTTCGTATGAATTTCTTCACAATTTTAGGAACTGCTGTTGCTATTTTAACATAAAGTCTCATATGAACTCCAAAATCTACTAAAAAAATGGATTTTTGATATCAATTGAACACAATTGTAAAGATGACTAACATAG
This sequence comes from Nicotiana otophora, assembly GCA_000715115.1. Lineage (NCBI taxonomy): Eukaryota > Viridiplantae > Streptophyta > Magnoliopsida > Solanales > Solanaceae > Nicotiana > Nicotiana otophora. The sequence goes on along the minus strand of AWOL01S0091385.1, from coordinate 32,939 downwards.
TCATTCTTTCCACGTTTTTGAGGGCTAAGTGCATAGTATACTTTCATTTTGAAATGGGGAATGAATCTTGCTGAAATTTTCTTATGGAAATCTCACCTTTCATATCATTTCTCTTTGTTAGAGATGTCTTTTATTATAATGGATGTGGGACCCACTTTATAATGTTTACTTGGCCAACAATTTCCTCCAAATATGACACCTTGTTTTGTAATTCAATAGTCATTACTTTAGACATGGGTTGCTGCCACGTTGGGTTGGATTTAAGCTTATCCAAAGTTTATCCACCCATTTGTTTAATTACATGATTAATCTTCCACCAAAAATCTACAATTAATCAAATATCCACATAATTAAGAATTATCTCAAATTACTTAAAATACTACTCACTTTTATCATACTTTATACATCTTACTATCATGACCTTGTGGTACCTTATATGGCACTAGTCGATAAATACCGGGTATTTTAGCTCGGGCCGTATCTTATCCCAAAATGTCAAGCTTCGACGAAATTTATTTTCTTCGATTCGCTTACCCTCTCGCCTTCATGAATTTACTTATCCCTTGTTTGAAATAACATAATACTTCTAATCTCAAAATAATCTCATTCCCGAGCTTACGTCGATTAACTTACGACGAAACTTTAACGTACAAAACAAATGCGGGATGTAACATCTCATTTTCGAGCTTTCATCAATTTCTTTATGGCGAACTTCCACATACGAAAATATAGGGTGTAACAAATTTAGCCGCCAAAATTTTACTTATATGCAACTTCCTTTTCCTTTGCGTTTCCTAATTGCTTGAGCTTCTAATTTGTATCCTTGTTTAACATCATTTTTCTAATTTTCTTCAAACACAAACTCTTTACCTTCTTCCTTTCCAATGGCTTCGTCCTCCAAACATGGTGGTTCCATCTTCCCAAGAAGGCTTAGTACTTCGAAGGATTTTGAAGAGAAATTTCCTACTGCTAACCCTCGTACATGGGCTGTTAGTCGGTACCCTTCTTCCATTCGTCTTTCCAGTATTCCTGCTGTGAAGGAGGACTGCCGCTGCAATGAGTTGGAAGTCATCGCTCCTGATCTATTGGAGCGAGTGACCCTTCCCAAGGAAGGTTTTACATACTTTTTCATGTATCCCTTCACTTTGGGTGCGTTTTCTTTGAGCGGAGAGCTTGATTCTATGATTGTGGGTTTTTCCTTCACTATCAGGTATGTTTGGCATAGGAATTTCCTTCAGTGTGGAGGACGATCGCTTGCCTCCACCGCTTGTGCCAAGAAACTGGGGAGGAGCTAACCTTAGCTCATGTGACGAATCTCTATTCCCCCAAAATCTTCCGCGGGGAATGATAAACCTTTGCAAGCGTGGCCACTATGCTTTGTTATCTAGCATAGATGACGACAACCACCGTGGGTGGATGGAGCGGTTCATTGCAGTTGCTACCAATGACATCGTTCTGACAATGGCTTCATCCTTTACGGTTGCTTGGAACCGCTCTCGTAAGTTCTTTGTATAATATTCCTCTTAGATATTCTTCTATGGTCTTATCATCTCTTTACCCTTCGCATATTTCACTCGATGCCTCCCACCGGTGGTAGAAGGTTTGAACCGGTGGGTTAAGAAGAATTTTGACGTCACAATGCCCGAAACTCGTTTGTGGAAAGCACTAGACTTTAAATACAAGTGGAAGGCCAAAACTCATGGTAACTCTAATTTACCTTGCTTCCATTTTTGTATATGAAGAACTTGGTTGAACCCTTCTGATTTTGTTCATGGAATTTGGTCTACCTGCGGGCTCTGTTGCTGTCCCTGGGGAGGACGTTCTGGCTGATCCTGCTAATGCAGCGAGGCTGCTTCTGGAAGCACTTACTCAAACAGGTATCTCCGGGCCTGTTTCGGGTGCAAATATTTCTTTACAGGGTCTCCGGTCGGAGGATAAACAAACAAAGAGAAGATGCTCCTCCGCAACCGGGGAAAAGAATAAAAGGGCAAATGTTGATGCCCCCAAATCATCTCCGGTGGCGATGATGACTAGTCCTCCTTCTGGGCCGGTCGTAGACACCGTGATGATTGATGATGATGAAGAAGCTGTTGCCGAGGGAGCTTCTTTACACAGAAGGTGACGATCCTCATCATCTCAACAGGATGCTCGACCTGCTGGGATAGTTACACCAACTGAAGATGATGTCTCGACACTTTGGGGAGAGTCTGATTTGTTAGAATATGCCAACTCCCATTTTCGGGCGCCAATTGCTGAAACCGGTGCTCAGCCCCGCAACAGCTACATCATTTCCATGTTTGTCTACTCTTCCACCAGCAATTGCTACACCATCTCCATCGGCCGCACCTGACCACGAAGAAGGTCTTCCTCTTCCACAGTCCCCAGTTTATTGGAACTTGGGGAAAACTTATGCTGGTCATTCTGAAGATCGACAAATGAGGAGGAACATTACTCTTTCGGTCTCTACTGGGTGCAACCTACTATCACGGCTGGTGGAGCTTTCTAATTACCTGAAGCCTTTGGCTTTAGAAAAATATTGGGAAATGATTCAGACACTCTCGAGCGAGTGTTTGTTGAACAATGCTATGCATAACGCCGTGGCGGTACGTTCCTTCTTTCCTCTATTATTTCTTCTACTTTTGAACGAATGTATTCTAAGTTTTTCCTCTTCTAATTTTATAGGCCAACTTTCTTGCCTTTGAGGGCCTTCAAGGTTGATTCGTGAGAAGGAAGAACTTACTTCTGAACGGGATTAACTTTTGGCGGAATGGGACCAGACTGTTCTCTGCCTCTCGGAACTGGAAACCAGAGCTACTGAGGCCATTGTTTTGGAGTCTCGTTTGCAGCAATGCGAGCAAGAAGTGGTAACTCGCAGCCAAGAAATTGGGCCACTGAGGGTTAATTTTGATGAGGCCAAGGACAAATGGGTAGAAGTCCAAAATGTTGTTCTTACTGCAACTAACCGTGAGGCTGCCTCTGCTGAAAAAGTGATTAACTTGGAGGCAGCCTTAAACTCCAAAAGTGAAGAGCTTGCTGCTGTGGAGACAAACCATGCCCAGCTAGAAGAGAAGTACAGTAAAACTATCGAGCATAATAGGATCTTTTGTTCAACTGACCGTGAGATCGATATCAGCCCCAAATCTTCTAGATCCACTCGAAAAAACCTTTCCTCCAAGGTCACTCAACTCAAAGAAGTACTTAAGCACCCAGAGGATTTCCACATTGTTGAAAAAACTTATTCCATGTATAGCATGAGGAGAAAAACCTTGGAAGAGGCCTAAGTTTGGTATCATCGATGTTGATGCTGAAATTGCTAAGGCCTGAGAGCTTGAGTTGGCTGCAAAACATGGACTCTCGGCGCAGTCTGATGCTCCAGGTGCTTCCGCTTTTGATTCTGAGTTTTCAGAAACTCAAGAAGGATCGGAAGGCGATGAGGCCGGAGGCCAAACTGGGGGAAAGCGCTGAGCCATCGGCTGAGCCAACTATTCTTTCCGGCAATGCAGATACTTCTCTTCCTCCTGGTCCCGGAGACACTGCAATTTACTTTTTCCTTTCTTTTCTCATTTTGTACTTGTAACATTTTGGCTTGTTCTTGTGAATATAGACATACTTTTTGTTCAAATATCATTTGTGTCTTACTTTCGTTTAAGTATCCATGCAAACTTTTAACTTTTGCATTTGCCCAAGTATTTCGCACATGTTGTTCTATTCGCGCTTTACTATGTGTAGTCCCAGATGTCTTTTCTTTGAAGAATTTCGGTTCTGAGTATTATCCCTTTAACGTGAGGGTTTTCATCAATCTTTGCGCAAGTTTCCCTTTTACATGAGGGTTTGTATGAATATTTGCGCAAGTTTCCCTTTTACATGAGGGTTTGTATGAATATTTGCGCAAGTTTCCCTTTTGCGTGAAGGTTTCTATGAATATTTGCATAAGTTTTCTTTTATGTCCTTTTCATATGCGACTTTGGATGTATTTTTCCCCGATGGAAATCTGGATACGGGGGAATTGATTCTTCCTGAACCAACCCTTTAACGTGAGAGTTTTTATAAGAGAGGGCCCTCTTATGTTTACGGTACTCTTGAAGATGACGTCTCATGTTCATTACGGTACTAACATTTGAAGTACGTGTTTAACTTTCAAATGACAAAATCAGCTCATCGCTCAGACAAGAAACAAGATAAAATCAAAAGGATTTCATTTTATTCCTTCTATTTTAAAAAATTCAGAAGCATATTGCTATGCAGAAAAGAAATTGCCATTACTTGTGGCTACCTTGTACAACTTGTTTCTACGGGGCTGGTTGCATAGTCCCCGATCTCGATGATGCAATTTGTTTCCGGATATTCATTCCCGGTTGACGTGGCAGTCATTATTGTTGTATCCTCATATCATCCCCCCAGTGTTTGAATGCGAAGAATACGAATTGGAACACTGGAAGTCTTGTATCCTCCAAGGTCCCACCAATGAATTGCTAGGTAATCCTTCACTCGGCAACATATCTTGTTTCCATGATATCGAGCGAAAGAATACCTAACAGTCCTCTGGTGGTTTGTACTCGTGAATGGTTGGGTAACCTCTGTTCGGTATCAAACTTAACTTCCCGGTGGGAATTTGCTATCTAACCAAAGATCACCCAATCATCCCCGAGTGGAATCTTGTTCATTTGCCTTGCTATCAAACGTCTTATTGTTGTTGTCTTCGTTGTATGCTTTCTGTCACAGCCTCATTAAAAACCTTGCCAGAAAAACCCAATTGGGACAAAAACTGAACGAAGAGAAAAAAAGTGTAGCACATACTTTCATTTGTTGTGCAGCTTGTCCCCATTCTGGTTTTCCAACTTGTATGAACCTTTCCCAGTGACAGCTGAAATCTGGTAGAGACCTTCCCACGTTGGGCCTTGCTTTCTCGCGTTGAGCTCCTGGGTATTTTGTATTATTTTCCTTAGAACCAAGTCTCCTACTTTGAAAAACGAAAATTGGCTCTTCGATTGTAATATCACTCCATCCTCTACTTTTGAGCTGCTATTCTTACATGTGCCAAGTCCCTGCGTCCCCTGAGCAGTTCCAAGTTGACTAGAATTTCTTCGTTATTCGATTCTCCATTTGTCTTAGAATATCTCAAAGTGGGTTCGCCCACTTCAACATGGATTAAGGCTTCAGCACTGTATACGAGGGAAGAAGGAGTTTCTCCTATACTTGATTTGGCCGTTGTTCGGTAGGCCTATAGAACTCTGGAAAACTCTTCGGGCCATTTGTTTGTTGACTCCTCTTGACTGTTTGCGCTCGGATGATAAGGCAAATATGTGATTCTCTTTATTTTCATGTCTTTGAGGAACTTTGTAACTTTGTGCCTGAGTGATTGTCGTATATCCCTTCGTGGATTTATCTCATGACATAGTCAGCTTCTGATGCTCCTAAACACCGGTCCAGCGAGCCTTGGAAAGATTTTCTATACAATTGGCCTTTCCTGAAGATATAACGTACAACTTTGGTGCATAACACTCGTGGCATTTTGGGATCGTCGGGCAAATTTCCGTGCTCGAGGTAGTTGATTATTTCATTTCTCCGGTCCCATACCAGACTAGCCGAATTCACTTCATAGTAACAATCTATATCAAGGACTAAACTCATCAGTTGTACCACCGTTTCGGACTCCGATCCCTTTATTTGCGTCGATGAACCTAAGTTTGCTAATGCATCCGCTTCTGCGTTATCCTCTCTCGGGATATGAGTGATTAACCACTCACGGAATCGTGCCAAAAGAGCCTGGACCTTTATCATGTATTGCTGCATACGTTCTTCTTTGGTATCAAAGATCCCGTAAACCTGATTTACCACCAGCTGCAAATCGCATTTGATTTTGATAACCTCGGAATTAAGTCCACGGGTCAATTCTAGCCATGCAATCAAAGCTTCATATTCTTCTTCATTGTTAGTTAAAGGAATTGTTATGATAGCTTGACTTAAGGTTTCCCTCGAAGGCGTGATTAAAACTATTCCGAGCCCAGGCCCTTTTACGTTCAAGGCTCCATCCATAAATAAGGTCCAAACTCCTGATGTCGATTCTGACACGATGACTACCTCCTTGGTTGCCAAAGGTAGCAGCCCTGGACTAAAATCAGCCATGAGTCAGCAAAGACTTGTGACTTAATTGCAGTCCGTGATTTATATTCTATGTCCAATTCACTCATTTCGATGGTCCATCTGGCCAATCTTCCCGAGTATTTGGGTTTATGAAGGATGTTCCGCAAAGGGTTACCAGAACTATTGGGTGGCATTGGAAATAGGGCCTCAGCTTTCGAGCGGCGACTGTGAGAGCTAAGGCCAGTTTTTCCAAATGTGGGTAGCGAGTTTCTGCTCCTGTTAAAATTTTCTAACGTAATAAATAGGAAACTGTGCACCTTCGTCCTCCCGAACTAAAACTGCACTTACTGCAACTTATGAAATCGTGAGGTAGACCATCAACGTATCGCCTTATTTGGTTTTGAGAGTAATGTAGGGATGGATAAGTACTTCGTCAGGTCCCTCAAATACTGTTGGCACTCCGACGTCCATTCAAAATTGTTCTTCTTTTTGAGCAATGTAAAGAAGCGATGACACTTTTCCGACGACCGGGAAATGAAATTGCCCAAAGCTGCTAACCTGCCTGTGAGTCTTTGAACTTCCTTCACATTTGATAATTGATCCGGGATATCGTATATGGCCTTGATTTTGTCAGGGTTTACATCAATTCCCCTTTGTGAGACCAGAAACCCCAGGAACTTGCCGGAGCTGACCCCGAACGTGCACTTTTTAGGGTTGAGTTTCATGTTATGCTTCCTCAGGATATCGAATATTTCTTGCAAATGCTTAAGGTGGTCACCTTCATTCAAATACTTAATGCGCATATCGTCTATATAAACTTCCATGGTTTTTCCAATATACTTTTCAAACATCTTATTTACGAGTCGTTGATAAGTGGCTCTGGCGTTTTTCAATCCAAAAGGCATTACATTATAACAATATGCACCAAATTTTGTTATAAATGAATTCTTTTCCTAATCTCCCAGGTTCATCTTAATTTGATTGTACCCGAAATAAGCATCAATGAAACTCATTAACTCGCACCTGGCCATGGCATCGATCATTTGATCGATATTTGGCAGCGAAAATGAATCTTTCGGGCATGCCTTATTAAGATCTTTATAGTCTACACACATACAAAATTTATTGTTCTTCTTAGGAACTACTACTACATTGGCTAGCCAGTCTGGATATCTTGCCTCTCTGACCGAACTGATTTTAAGCGAACAGGTTTCCTCTTCTTTGACGAATGTATTCCTGGACTTGGCAATAGGCGCTTCTTATGCCGTACCGCTGGTACGTTGGGATCCATACTCAGCTTGTGCACGGCTATTTCCGTCGGGAAACCTGTCATATCTTCGTGCGACCATACAACCAAACCTGAGCGCAGGATGAGTCCTATCCCCAAGTGAAATTTTCTTTCTAAGAATTCTTCAAACAATGCCACTTGCTCTAGTTCCTCTGTCGTGGATTTCGTTGCATCCGTTTCTTATGGAACTTGGAAATATCTCGACACCTGATACTTTTCTAATAATTCTGCCCCTGGAATAACCTCTTCTAACTCGGGAGTAGGCGTCGGTTCCTGTAATTTCTATGACATGTGCTCCTTCCCTGTGCTACTGGAAACTGAGAATGCATTCATCTCCCTCACTGCCAGTTGGTCACCTCTTATCTGCTTGATTCTTTTGGGCGTCAGAAACTTCAGCAATTGGTGATATGTCGAAGGTACAACTTTCATCTCATGTAACCATAGCCTTCCTAAGATGATGTTGTATCCCATATCACCATCCACTACTTTTAAGAGAGTTGTTTTCATTACTCCTTCAACATTCGTGAGCAGTAAGATCTCTCCCCAGGTCGTTACGCTCGCAAGGTTGAATCCAGCGAGGAGTTTTATCATTGGAATAATGCTTCCGATGAGTATAGTTTGTTCCAATACTCTCCATTGTATGATATTAGCTTAACTTTCTGGATCCACTAGAACATGCTTAATTTTAAAATCTAACACATTTAAAGAGATTACCAGATGTCGTTGTGTGATAACAGCAATCCGTCTGCATCTTCCTCTGTGCAAGTGATATCGTCTTCCCAGAGTCTTTTGTTGTGAGTTATCGATACTTTAGTCTTCTTTACCGCCAAAAAGGTGACCCCGTTAATCTTGTTTCCCCCCAAAGATCATGTTGATCGTTTGGCGTGGGGTTTCTTCTCCTGCTTTCGAGGATTCTGTGTTGTCTCTATTGCGAGCGTAATTGTTCTTAGCTCGATCACTCAAAAATTCTCGGAGATGACCATTCTTCAATAGTGTTGCCACCTCCTCCCGAAGATGTTGGCAGTCCCTTGTTTGGTGACTGTTCGTCTCGTGGTATTCGCACCCAGCTGGAATCGAACCTCATAGGTCTCGGGAATCGTGCTTCTTTATTGTTCCTCATGGCTGACACCAGTTCCATTACACTGACGTTGAAGTTATATTCTGATAACCTGGGGTAAGAAATATCTCGAGACCCCGAAGTTTGTTTATCTTGAAGTAATCTATTGCTTCGACCCCGATCAGTCCCTCCATCAACGATGAACTTGTTTGCTGCTCGAAAATTTCTCCCACGGCCTTCGGTACGCTCGTAGGGTAAAAAACGACCCCTCAAAGTCTGTCTATCTGCATCGTGGTCATCCTTTGGTTTTTCTCTATTCTTCTCCCGTACTTTGGCCAATGATGTAGAACCGACGTGGTCATCTTTGATCCTTATCTTCGACTCTTACCAGTTGTGAACATCTGCCCAAGTTATTGCTTGATACTCAAGTAGGCTCTCCTTTAGCTTTTGGGAAGCGTTTGAACCTCTCGGATTTAATCCTTTGGTGAATGCTTTAGCTGCCCATTCATTCGGGATGGCCGGGAGAAACATTCTTTCTTTTTGGAATCGTGTAACAAACTCTCGTAATAATTCTGATTCTCCTTGTGCAATTCTAAATATGTTGGCCTTTCGAGCTTGCACTTTTCTGGCCCCGGCATGAGCTTTAATGAAAGAATCTGCGAGAATCTCAAAGGAATCGATGGAATGCCCGGGCAGTAAGGAATACCATGTTAGGGATCCCCTCGTGAGAGTTTTGCCGAATTTCTTTAGCAACACAGATTCAATTTCGTGAGGAACTAGATCATTTCCTTTCACCGTCGTTGTGTAGGTGGTAATATGTTCTTGTGGGTCTGAAGTTCCATCATACTTTGGGATTAGTGCTGGTTCCGCACTTGGCTTGTACGGTAATTGAACATACTTCTTCGAGTTCGGTCCTTTCAATAATGGTGGTGCGCCCGGGATTTGATCCATACGGGCGTTTACTTCCCCCATGAAACGTAAAAGTTCATCTTTGAATGAATCATTCTCGTTGTTCAGATCTGATCTGCTCCCCCCAGCCCCATCAAGGTTGACTTCAACCCTGGGAGTGTTGTTATCGATTTTCTGTGTTGTTTGGTCTATGGGAACAACAGGAGGAAACGAATCATGCTTGTTCTCATTATTCGAAGCACCTGATAGCGCCTACTTCAGTTCTGTCATAACTTGATCCTGCCGCATGAAATGGCCTAGAATGATTACCTGTTGCTCTTGCAGGATCCCCACAGCATCCGCTACTTGCTCCTCGTCAGCATCATCGGGAGTTCTTTCCCGAACCTGTTGAGGGTACTGTCTTTCATGCACCGGCGTGGCGCCATTCCCCTTATTGCGGGTATTACTGATTGAGTCCTCAAAATGAGCTTGATCCCCTAGAATTTCTGGGTTGTGTGCATCGTTAACAGTGTTATCTGCCATTTGTTGCGATTTATTCTAAGACAAAAATAGTCAAAACACGTTATTAAAAGAGGCAAGGATCAATTTATTTGCACGACTGTCTAGGCCCCATGGTGGGCACCAAACAGTTTACCCATAAAACGGTACAGTTGAATTTATATGTGATTTCTAGACAAGTGAACTAATTTGATCCTGAAATAATATAATAATTAAAGAAATGTACAATACTTAGCCTTAAAAAGTAGATGCAATAGCAAAGACAACAATTCAGTGCATATGGTTCCCGAACACAACAATGATGAGATCTAAAAGCAAGAAAGTGAAATTGTACAAAGCTTTGTATGGAATATAGTATATGTTCTTCCCAAAAAATTCGTCTCCTTTACAATGGTAACTGAGCTCACTATTTATAGCTACGCCTAGGGAAAAAGGTCCTAGGATCATGCCCTCCTTTAATGCCAATTATGAGGGTCATTGATTGATATGTAGCGTTGAGTATAAATGCCAAATTCTCTGTAATGGACCATCGCTCTTAATATTGTAGAATATTCCTTAGCAATTGCTACCGGGCGCAGAACATTTAATATACTTTTATGAATGTTATCTGTTCCGATGACAAGCAAAGTGGCTGTGTTCGGTCCTCAGCCATTCCATCTTGGATTCCACATGTTCTCATTTTAGTTAGTCACACGTCATATCATATTTTAGCCTATACAGATACTAAATTCTGCTGAATTCGCTACTATAGATCTACGCCATTGATATTGATAATATTAAAGAGTGAAATTGAAGCAAATAATACCATACTGAAGTGAAAGCTGTTATATATCCAATATTCAACTATATGATGATCCTTAATTCGTTTAAGATTAACCTATAGTAGACATATAAATTTTATAAATAAGAAGTAATTCAACTCAAAATTTTAAACATGTGAATGAAATTTAATTTTTAAAATTATATTTTGCTTATACAGTTGATCTTTATTGTTTCTTATCGTGATTTTTCAAACATTATCTTTCTTTGCTTTCATCTCATTAGTGATCAGTAATTATTGAGAAGAGAAACAAATAGCAAGTTATCTCTTATTGGTAGATGTTTACCCTCAAAATCGGATAACAATTGAATTTGTATGTGATTTTAAGGATACATGATCTAACTTTATACAAAATGAGAAATCAGATTAATATTGAAATAAACGATAAAAAAGTAAATGCAAACAACACAATTTGAACAATCTTAGCCTTGAAGATTAGTTGCCCTTGAGTCAAAAATACTTTTATCGATGCCGGAACAGAATGATAAGATAATGAGAACTAGAAAAAATAATATATTGCTTTGTGCTGCGTGCTACAGTATGTGTAGTGAATTATCAGACCCCTCCCCCCCCTTTATATAGTAGAGGAGTCCTACTCTAGGTACATTTCTATGAAAGGTAAAAATCTCTTCATTTGCTAATTGTTGGCTCCTTACCGATATGCTCCGAGATTTCTGTTGTAATATCCGCTCGGTCGCAGATATTTCGGTCTTCCGTTTTTTATTTTCGAGCTCGCTCGAGGCTAAGGTCAAGACCAGACTCAACATTCCTCGAGGCCAGGTCTTCCGACCTCAGGTTCTAGCTTGGTGAGGCTCTTGGTCAATCTCCAGTCCGTTGTCGCCACGTTCCAAGCCAAATCTACCAAGTTGTAGTCGAGCTCGATTTCGACCGTATACAGATAGTCCCTTCAATTTTCAGAGAGTAGATAAGGAGAAACGACATGAACTTCCGATCCTGACCTCGATATTTTGTGATAGAAACGACAAAACAGTCAAAACGTCTTGTTAGTCAAGTTTTAATGGCATTAAATGCCTGTCAGTCACTGGTCGGCCATTCCTAGATATGAACAGTCGCTGAGACACTATAAATACCCCCTCATTAGCCCATTCAAACTTTAGTTTCAAACCTTCTTCCCTCGTAACTTAGAAATCTCAATATTCCCAAACATCGATTTTTTGATTATTCTGAAATCCCTTTATAAGGACGTTTGTTCTTTATCCCAAATTATCAAGCATATTCTTTTAACTTCCTCTTTTTCCTTAATTTTCCAAAGAAATAGAAAATACCTCTGCCTCCCAAAAAGAAACTCCCTCTACCTCGCGACCGGCCGAAGAGGAAAATATTTCGTCTTCTACTACCGAGGAAACGACACTAGAGACCCTTTAAACATGGTCGTTCCTACGGGGTACCTGACTGGTGCTGATTGCAAGGTCGAGAAAACCTCCTCGGTACCGGGTCAGTGTGAGCCGGTCTCGAGATATATATTCTTGGTCACCGATAGCTTTCTCTCTAAGGTCAAGGAGGATCACAACTGGGTTGGTAAGCATGTGGTGGTGCCTACGCCCGAGGAAGCGATAACTACCAACGTGGAGGGATTTTTAAGTGTTTACACTTATCCCTTCACGTTGTACCCCTTGGATCCGGTCATCATCGCCTTCTGTAAGAGGTACAAGTGACCCTCGGTCAAATTCATCCCTCTTTCTGCAGGATAGTAATTCTCCTCCGCTTCTTAGGGTACGAGGTAACCCTTCTGTAAAATGCCTCGAAGGATGCACTTGGGGTGATAGATATCTACGGGTCGCCTTCATTGATTAACTCCATGATCAACGAGGCCCAAACGCTGAAAGGACGCCCAAATGAGGGGCCTCAAGTGGCGGCATATTCTTTCAATAACTTCTTCTATGGCTTAGATTCTACCGCCTCGGAGGATGTCACCGGGTAGGGTGACTTACCGGTACCAATGAAGATATCGTCTTTGGTAGCCAGTGGGCCTTCTTCAAGTCCGAGATTAGTAGACCGATTTCCAGCTCCGAGTGCAGATCTTGACCGAACGCGGTCAATCATTATGTCTATCTCGGAGGATGACCGAGTTCTTTCAGCCCCCGTGGGGGTTGCCAGCTATCTTTGGTGTCTGGTGATCGAAGAGGACTTGGCCAAGAAGGACGAGGTGGAAGCGCCCTGCCTATCCAACGAAGCTCAACATGCATTAAATCGGGTAACTTCGAATGCCTCTTTATTGTGTACTTAGATTAAGTTGCAAACAATCGTAACATTTATCTTTGAATTTGCTGGGCTCGGTACTTCATCATGAAACTTTTCTCCGATATAGGGAAGAGTTAAATCATCACAAGGCCAAGGAGTATCGCAACTGGGTTGGTAAGCATGTGGTGATGCCTATGCGCGAGGAAGCGATCACTACCCACGTGGAGGGTTGTTTAAGTGTTTACACTTATCCCTTCACGTTGTACCCCTTGGATCCGGTCATCATTGCCTTATGTAAGAGGTACAAGGTGACCCTCGGTCAAATTCATCCCTCTTTCTGCAGGATAGTAATTCTCCTCCACTTCTTAGGGTACGAGGTAACCCTTCTATAAAATGCCCCGAAGGACGCACTTGGGGTGATAGATATCTCCGGGTTGCCTTTATTGATTGACTCCATGATCAACGAGGCCCAAACGCTGAAAGGACGCCCAAATGACGGGCCTCAAGGGGCGGCATATTCTTTCAATAACTGCTTCTATGGCTTAGATTCTACTGCCTCGGAGGACGTCACCGGGTTAGGTGACTTACCGGTACCAATGAAGATATCGTCTTCGGTAGCCAGTGGGACTTCTTCAAGTCCGAGATTAGTAGACCGGTTTCCAGCTTCGAGTGTAGATCCTGACCGAACGCAGTCAATCATTATGTCTATCTCGGAGGATGCCCGAGTTCTTTCCGCCCTCGTGGGGGTTGCCAGCAATCTTTGGTGTGTGGTGACCGAAGAGGACCGGGCAAAGAAGGATGAGGTGGAAGCACCCTGCCTGATCAACGAAGCCCAACAGGAATTAAATCGGGTAACTTCGAATGCCTCTTTATTATGTACTTAGATTGAGTTGCAAACAATCGTAACATTTATCTTTGCATTTGCTGGTCTCGGTACTTCATCATGAAACTCTTCTGCGATATAGGGAAGAGTTAAATCATCACAAGGCAATACTCGAGAGCTTACTGAGAAGAGGGATACTTACAACCTTCTCACTGAGAAACTCCAGGCTAAGCTAGAAGTAGCTCGGAAGAAGCATGCCGACCTGGTTGAGCAGGTAAGAAGAGTATTTGAAGTTAGTGATGATGAGTCAGACACAATGGCTAATGATCAGAACCCTCAGGTTCAAAAGAAACTTGACCAGATCGAGCAGGTCCAGGCGGAGGTGGATACGGTGAAAGTTGAGGCCGCAGAATGGAAAAGAAACATGGACCGCCTGGCCTCGAAAAAAGAGACTGCTTGGGCACAATTGTCTTCGACTGAGGTCCAGCTCTGGGATGCAAAGGAAAAGGCCTTGGTACAGGACAAAAAGATCGAGGAGCTCCAGACCCAGCTGAGCTCGGTGGTCTCCGGTTAAGAAACTTTGGCCAAGGAACTTGATGCGGCCAAGTCTAAGGTTGCCATGGTCAAGGACGATGTTGATGAAAGGGTGGCCCAACACAAGGCCGATGCTGAGGCGGCTCAGGACCAAATGAGAAATATGGTGGAGCATATGAAGTGGCAATCCCGAAGGGAGGCCCTCGAGGGAGTTCATGCTCGGGGTTTTGACCTGTTGGCTGAAATTGAGAATGCCAAGGTATTCAAAGCCATGGCCAGGAAGCTGGCTTATCCTGAGGAGGAAGATTCTGAGGGGTCTGAAGATTTGGGTGAGTCCGAAGGTGGAGGAGACCCTGAAGGTGATGATGCGACCCCTAGCGAAGACTAGGCCACTTAGGATCCTTTTAGACATTTTTGTCTTTTACTTTTTGAGGTCGTTTGGCTGTTGTAACATTTTGTATCGGGGCTATTTGGCCCTTGTAAAAAGAATTTTGGATATGAATATATAAGGCCTTCTTCCCCTTTCACATCTTTTGAATTTTTCCCTTTGCCTTATTATTTGTATTCACAAAGATCAAAATGCCTTAGCATGAAATAATTAGGTTATGTTTAAAGGTTCAAACAAACCTTTCCTTTACATTATTATGTTTTAAGGCATCTTGGGAGTTCGGTGTTACCGAAAACTTTCTCCCAATGTAATTAATTTGGATTATAGTTTGCCGAGGGTATCCCTTAGAACAAGTTATGAATTAGTTTTTTAAGGCCTTGTTGTTATTATGGGTCTCGGACGTCTCCGAACTGTGTTAATATGGCCGTAACCTTTTTAGTTTGGGTGTCGCCCAGTGGGATTGCTTTCCCAAATTATCCGGGCTCGCCTAAGATAACAATCCCCGAGTGGGGGCGGCCGTGGCCTTTGAAATTGGGGGTTGCCTTATAGGTCTTATGCTTCCGAGGAGAAATAGCTTGGATCGTCCGAGTTTGTTTTCGGACGGAAGTCCCCGGGTGATTGTTCGAACTTAGGTTAAGGCAGCTCTTGGGCTCGAAACCTTTAGGGGATCGGAAGTAGGGAATTCCTTAAGAAATGCAAAGAAAGAATTTTAAAGGACAAGATGTTTGAAAGGAAGAGACTTCTCTTTATTCTTGTGCATAATAGTAATACATGTGTACATGCTTAGTGTCAGGGTTCGAGCAGTCTATGTGGGCATGGTTCATTTGATCGTTTGGCCCTTACATTGAATCCTATCGATCGAGACCCTTCAATCCTGAAGTCTCTTTCCATGCTAAAGTCGATATTAGAGGTTAACGCCCCCCAGTATTCGGGGTTGATCGAAGAGAGGCCTCTAATGCTGCTGTGATCATCGTCACCGGGTCATTACCGGCCTTCGATTCTAAGTTAGCACAATTTACTTGTTTCCTCATTAAAAACCTTGCCGTAAAACCCATTTGGGACAAAACCGGTTCAAACGAAAAAGAGTGCAACACGTGCTTGTAGACCTAAAATCTCGTGTCGTCCCTTGTTAGCTACCTGCAAGCGCTAGTTTACGATGTAAATAAAAGAAAGGAGGGGCCATACCTTAGCAGTAATATCGCTTCAAGTGATTTAAATTCTAGTTATTCGGTAGTTGCTCGTCGCTCATTGTTCCGAGTTTGTAGGATGCATTTCTGGTGATCTCGATAATTTGGTACGATCCTTCCCAGTTCGGTCCCAATTTCCTATCGTTCGATTTTTGGGTGTTCAGTGTGATGTTTCCTAGTACCAAGTCCCCAGTAATTAAGTGTCAAAGGTTTACCCTTCAATTGTAATACCTCTCGATCCGCTGTTTGTTTTGCGGCCAACCGGACAAGGGCAACTTCGCGCCTTTCATCTAATAGCTCCAGGATCGTACTCATAGCCTCAGCGTTTGCTTCCTTTGTTGAATATTAGAATATGATTCTTGGTTCTCCGACCTCGACGGGTATCAAAGCTTCGGCGCCACAAACCAAAGAGAACAGGGTAGCCCCGGTACTGGACTTCGAGGTTGTACGATATGCCCATAGGACTTCGGTTAGTACTTCCTTCCATCTTCCTTTGGCATCGGTTAACCTCTTTTTGAGGTTTTGGAGTATGGTTGTATTGGTAGATTCATCTTGTCCATTCCCAATAGGGTGATAAGATTTTTATAGGATCCTTTTGATCTTGTGGTCTTTAAGGAATTTGGTTACTTTGTTGCCAACGAATTATTTCCCATTATCGCATACAATCTCGGCCGGCATTCCGAATCGGCATATGATGTGGTCCCAAATGAACTTCCTTCTCCCTGACCTTCTCGTACACTTGGGATTCCACCCATTTAAAACAAAATAACCAGTCATAAATAATATAAATTGAGCCTTACCGGGTGCCCATGGGAGGGGGCCAACGATGTCCATTCCCCACTTCATGAACGGTCATGGTGGCAAAACTGAATGTAGCAGCTCCCCGGGTTGATGAATCATCGGAGCGTGTCTTTGGCATTCATCACATTTTGGAACGAACTCCTTTGCATCTTTTTCCATGTCGATCCAGTAGTAACCGGCTCTGACTGTTTTTTGGACCAGTGATTCGGCGCCCTAGTGATTTCCACAGGTTCGTGGATTTCCCTCAAAATATACTTAATATCCCCCAGCCCTAGACATATTGCAATTGGGCCATAGAATGTTCTTTTGAACAGAGTTTCGTCTTCGGACATGCTAAATCATGCTGCGCTTGTACGCAGGGCCCTCGATTCTTTTGGATCCGAGGGCAGTTTACCGGTCCTGAGATATTCCACGTACTTATTCCTCTAGTCCCAAGTTAGGCTCGGTGTGTTATTCTTCCACCACCGATCTCATAAGCTGTACAACTTCTCCCGTGTTGAACTCGTCATCTTCGATCGACGACGATGCCCTCGCTATTTTGATTAAGAGGTACATGTTGCTGAGTCTATTCTTTGAATCGATGTAATGTGACCTGTAACTTGTCCAAGTATCTTTGCATTCGTTCTTCTCTGACCTCGAATGTTCCATTTACTTGGTTTTACACGAGGAGAGGAGTCGCATTTGGCTTCTATTACCTCTTCCCCAAGCTTTTGGCTAGTTTAAGGCCTGCAATTATGGCCTTATATTCGGCCACGTTGTTAGTCAATTTCACAGTCTTAATAGATTGTCTAAGTATATTACCTGTTGGTGGCTTTAGTAGGATGCCAAGTCCGGACCCTTTTGCGTTTGGGGCACCATCCGTAAAGAGGGTCCAGATACCCGAGGAAGTTCCTGGGTTAACCAATAGCTCTCTTTCGACCTCGGGTATTAGGGCCGGCATAAAGTCAGCCACAAAGTCTACCAAAATGTGAGACTTGATGGCGATTCGAGGTCGGTACTCAATATTGTACCCACTTATTTCCACGGCCCATTTGGCCAACCGGCTCGAAAGTTCGGTCTTATGCATAACGTTTCTCAATGGATAAGTAGTTATGACACATATGGGGTGACACTGGAAGTACGATTTTAGCTTTCTAGAGGCTCTTAGCAAAGCGAGCGCCAATTTTTCTAGGTGAGGGTACCTAGTTTCGGCCTCACCTAAGGTTCTACTAACACAGTAAATTAGAAATTGCGTACCTTGCTCTTCCCTAACTAGGTCTCCACTTACCTCTATCTCCGAGACCGCCAAGTACAAGTACAGTTGTTCATCTGTCTTTGGTGTATGAAGCAGTGGTGGGCTCGATAAGTACCTTTGAGTTCCTCCAAAGCTCGCTGGCATTCCGGGGTCCATGAGAAGTTATTCTTCTTCTTAAATATTGCAAAGAACTGATGACTCTTGTCGGATGACCTCAAAATAAATCGCATCAGGGCGGCTATGTGCCCGGTTAACCTTTGCACGGCCTTCACTTTATCCACGGCCACGATATCTTTGATGGCTTTGATCTTATCGGGATTGATCTCGATTCCCCAATTGGATACCATAAATTTGAGGAACTTACCAGACCCAACTCCAAACGCACATTTTTTAGGGTTCAGCTTCATATTGTATTGCTTCAGTATGCTGAAGGTTTCCTGCAAATGTTTTAAATGGCCATCTGCTCACAGGGACTTAACTAACATGTCGTCAATGTAAACTTCCCTTGATTTTCCTATTTGTTCCTCGAACATCCGATTTACTGGGCATTGGTATGTGGCATCGGCATTTGTTAATCCAAACGGCATTATGTTATAACAGTATGTGCCATATTTAGTGATGAAGGAAGTTGTTTCCTGGTCACCCGGGTCCATCTGTATTTGGTTGTACCTGGAATAGGCATCGAGAAAACTGAGGATCTCGTGTCCGGTCGTGGCATCGATCATACGGTCGATGTTGGGCAAAGGAAAAGAGTCTTTGGGACATGCCTTATTCAAACCTTTGTAGTTTACACACATTCTTAGTTTATTTCCCTTTTTAGGGACTACCACTATGTTTGCTAACTAATCCGCCGAATAGTCCTTATTTTAAGAACTTTAGATACCTCGTCCTCGACGAAAGCATGCTTGATCTCGGATTGGGGTCTCCTCTTCTGTTTGACCGGGTGAAACTTCGGGTCCATGCTTAGCTTGTGAGTGGTTATCTCAGCAGGATCCATGTCACGTCAAGGTGGGACCATGTGAAACAATCTTCGTTAGTTATAAGAAATTGAATGAATTTTTCCCTGAGCTCAGAGCTTAACCCTGTGCCGAGGTATACCTTTCGATCGGTCATACGTTCTCGCAATATGACTTGTTCCAGCATTTCGACCGTCGATTTAGTGCGTCGGAATCATCGGGGGCTATAAAGGATATGGGAACCCCATAATCATCATCCTCGACTTCCCTTTGTTCATCCGAATCTACCGAGGATGGTATCGGTGATTGCTATTTGGCCCCAATTTTGACCATCGAGTTCGGATCCTTCGGTGTTGATATTGCACACACCGGTATCATCTATTCGACCGTGAACATTTCCTTTGCAGTTGGTTGTTCACCGTAGATTGTTTTGACTCTGCCAAGTGTTGGGAATTTCAGTGTCTGGTACAGTGTCGAGGGCACCGCCCTCATGTTGTGGATACATTGCCTCCTGAATAAAGCATTGTACCTCATGTCTCCTTCGATCACATAACATTTAGTCTCTTGGATGGTCCCGGCAGTGTTTACCGGTAACGTTATTTCGCACTTAGTAGTCTCACATGCCATGTTGAATCTGTTTAGAACTTGAACTGCAGGCACGATTTGGTCATGTAGACCGAGTTGCTCCACGACCCTTGATCGAATGATGTTGGCTGAGATACCTGGATCAATTAACACACGTTTAACCCGAATTTTATTTACGAGTACAGATATTACCAGTGCATCATTGTGGGGATGCACAATCCCTTCCACATCCTCATCGTTGAATGATAAAGTTCCTTCCGATATGTAGTCCCTAGTTCATTTCTCCCTAGTGATAGATACTTTGGTGCGTTTCAACGTCGGCCCCTATGGGATATCAACCCCACTGATGATCATGTTAATGACGTGTTGCAGTTCTTCTTGTTCTGCCTGTTTGTTAGAATCCTTGTTCCTGAAATGATTCCTGGCTCGGTAGCTCAAGAATTCTCAAAGGTGCCCATTGTTGAATAGACGGGCTGCTTCATCTCCCAACTGTCGACAATCATCCGTTCTATGACCGTGAGTGCCATGATATTTGCACATCTGGTTAAGATCCTTTTGGGTTGGGTCGGACTGTAGAGGCCGATGCCATTTGGTATCTTTTATGCGTCCGATAGCTGATACAATGGCGGAAACATCGACATTAAATTTGTATTCTGAAAGCCTCGGTGCTTCTTTAGGTCCGACGGACCGGTCGAAGCCATTTTTGGTCATGAGACCCCGGTTGCTTTGACCTCGGTCATTTCTCCTTTCGTTTCTCATGGACTTCCGCCCGGACCCACTACTTCTCCGATCTCCATTATATGGCTGGTACCGATCCCTATTTGGCTTCGGTTCACGAACAATGTTTCTCTTGACTCTATCGAGGGTTCTGACGGGATAGACGGACCCCGAAGGGGCCTCGAGTTGATCATCTTTGACTCTGATTTTCTATTGATACCGGTTATGCACGTCGGTCCATGTAAAGGCCGGGTATTCTATCATGTTTTTCTTCAGCTGTTTCGAAGCCACCAAGCTTCGAATATTGAGTCCTTGAGTGAAAGCTTGAACAGCTCAATCATCAGCGACCGGCGGCAGATCCATTTATTCCATTCAAAATCGGGACACGAATTCCCTGAGCATCTCGTTATCCCTCTTTTTGACTTTGAAAAGGTCCGATTTCCTAGTCTCGGCCTTGATGGAACCAACATGTACTTTTACAAAAGTTTCTGTAAGCATAGCAAATGAGTCAATAGAATTAGGATGTAAATTGTGATACCATATCATAGCTCCCTTTGACAGGGTCTCCAAGTTGTTACCTTTGATGGCATATGTATAAGAGGTCATATGCTCGTTTCGGTCGGTCGTTCCGTTATACCTAGGTATTTCGGGCATACCGAAGTTTTTGGCGAGCGGCTTCGGAGCCGCGCTTGGAGGAAAAGGTTTTTGCATGAACTTCTTGGAATCCAGTCCTTTCAATATGGGAGGTGCTCCTGGGATTTGGTCTACCGTGGAGTTGTAGGTCTCCACATTTTTGTCGTTAGCTTCGATTTTCTTCTCCCATGATTCTATCCGCTTTGTCAGCTCCTCGAGCATGTTTATAATCTCGGGGTTAGCCCCCGATTCATGTTCATTTGACCTTTCTATGACTGGTTCATCCCTGCGGGTGACTTCCCGGGGCTGATCGGGCTCAACCGTGCTTGGATAAAGAAGAGTCGCCACCTAATATTTAAAGGTATACTAGGGTACCTATTTATTTATTAGATTATTATCCTATTGGTCTACTAACTAGTGAGATTTGAGAAATGGTTATTGTTCTTTTAAGGGGAAGGTGTTAGGCACCCCCTAAGATCTACTTGAGGTAGCTCCTTAGAACATAGACTAGGTTTAGGGAAGTAGTTGTTTATATTCTTCTTGGTTTAGTGCTTAAGGTTTATGGTCTATTCTAAATCTCGCGTAAAGTCTACTTGTTTTTAAAGAAAGATTGTATGTGTGCTTTGGAAAAGAGGGTATAGGTTTTATAAAATGTTGTAATTTGTAAAAGAGGTCATTTGAAATGTTCACATCTACAAAATTTTAAGAGATTTGTAAATATGTCTATGTTTTAAATATTTGTTTTGAAAATATTGTGGCGATTTATATAACTTAGTGAAGTAAACATGCCATGGATATCTTTGAAGAATTGATTTCAAAAACAAGGTTATGTTCCTCTTCCAAAACACCTTGAGGTTTACGGGTTACAAATCATTAGCCACACTTGTTCTTTTTGTTTGTTGAAGACCAGTCTTTAAATGCCCATTCAGTTTTGTTTTCAAGGAAGTGCCATTTCTTTTAAAATCTGTCCAATATCAAAGACTTTGTAAAAAAGGTTTATGATAAACGAAAACAGAGACTTTTATTTATTATTAACAACAAATGATTGAAATACTTTATTGAATATGGTGGATAAGCTCAAGTTCTTTATTTTACTTACCTAGGGCTGTGGTTTTGCCTAAGTTTCTAAAATGATTAAAGCATAATAAAAATATTTAATAAGTGTTAGTATCAAATACAAAAACACAAAAGGAGAAACTAATTTTATTATCTAAAGAAAGGAGAAAGAAAACTGGGCTTATTGAATTGGGCTAGTAAATGTCCAGGCCCATCGCAATCCGCACGAATAGTGTACTCGACAGGATATGTAGCGACCCATAATCTGATGGTAGTCTTGAGCTCCAGATGGGCTCAACAAGCCCAAGTTCAATCATACAAAGAGAATTCCATTGGCTCAACTTAAAATCCAGTCCTAATCTCCCGCCCCACCTGTAACCCGCCCCATTATTGACCCGTCCGCCCCCACGAATTCATTAAACCCAAACTAAACAAATCTTTAAAGACTCAACAACGTCTTCTTCCTCCTCTTTTCATTAGAGTTCTTCAAATTCTCCATCTCCCATCTCCTACCTCCTAAGTTTGTTTCTTATTTTTGAATTTATATTCATAACTATTCTTCCTATTGGTTAAAACGTCTGAATCTTCTTCTGCTTCTTCTCTTGACCAAGGTGATTCCCGTATATGTTATTGCGGATTAATTGCCAACCATTTTACTGCTACGACACATATGAATGGTGGTCGTAGATTCTACAAATGTTGTCGTTCTGAGAAGAACGGTTGTCGTTATTGGGAATGGCACGATGAACAATTTCCACCTCATGTGTCAATGTTTATCCATAATCAAAAAAATTCATTAGATGCCCTTCGTCAAGAAAGGAACAAGTTAAAGCAGACTGTGGCTGATATGGTTCGTAGCAAAGCTGCAGATTTGAACAAAGTATCTGCCTTGAATTAGAAAGGTTCCAATTTAGAATTAAAAGTTAATCAATTGAGAAGAGTACTGCTATGGTCATGGGTTTCTTTTGTGTTTTTTTCCGCGTTGAAGATGATGGATTGAGAAGTATTTGAAGATTATGTGTCTTTCTGTGTCTTTCTACTTTACTTTATGTCAAGTAGTTGTTGTTGCGTTGGTTATTAACGTTGGTTAATAGGTAATTTGAAGATTAGTGTTTCTAGGTAGTTTGCAGATTAGTGCTAACATTGTTTAATGTAATATACATTTTTTATGTAATGTAATCTATAATAGTTGGAGTTTTAAGTGTTAGTGTTGAAGTGGTTAATGTAATATGTAGTTTTTATGTAACATGTAGTGTTGGTTAATTCTTTGTTAATTTATGGTCCTGCAGTTTTTATGTAACATGAAGTGGTTTATTAACTGTTAGTGTTGAAGGTAACACAATAGTCCCTCTATCATAAAACTGTTTGGACTAACGGGTCGTTTTGTTGCTCAAAATAAGAGACGACAAAGATATGAATAGCACTGTGATTGTTCACCACTTCATCCAAACAAATCTGTTCATACTCTTGAATACCAAACCATAAACACCAAATCATAACTGAAGGAAAACCACTAGTTGAATCTTGTTTTGACTCGTGCAACAGTGGGGATCAATTCATTCTTGTCATTTATGATAACTATCATACCCGCTTCTTGGGCACACATTGAATCAGTGAATTCTATGAGCTATCGATTATGGGATACACGACCCCGGCAACCAACCATTCAATAATATCCCTCTTGATTACCGCTTGCATTGATTCATTAAGTCTCCTTTTGTTTTCAATCAAAGGTCTAACACCATCCTCTGATTTGATCTTGTGCATGAAAAATGCGGGTCTTATGCCCCGAATATTTGCTAATGTCCACCTACTGGCCTTCTTCCTCTTTTGAAGAACTACCAAAGTGGAATCTACCTACATGTTAGTTGAACAAGAAGAAAGAATAACTGGTAAAGTAGAACAAAGGCCTAGAAATGCATACTGAAGATGTGGTGGCAATGGCTTCAACTCCAATGTACATGGCTCTTGAATTGAAGACTTTGTAGGAGGAGTCTTCTTATTTTCAAGATCCAATGATAACTTTCATAGTGTGTAGTTTTATGAACCTATCCGTTGCATTGAGTTAACTTATTCCATCAAACCATCCATTTCATGTTCATCTAAATTAAGCAAGGAGGCTTTCAACAAGTCACCCATATTGATTGTAGCACTTATGTCATCAACTATCACATCGGTCACCAAATTCACAAAAGAGCACACTTCATTGCTATTTAATTGACGCATAGACTTGTTGTGATGACCCGATAGGTCAATATGAGTTTTAGCCTTTATTTCTGTGTTTTGAGACCTCAATTAGCTCCGTTTAGTATTTCTTGATTTCCGTGCGTAGTCCGTATCTTTTTTCAGAATGATTTTATGTGAAAAATTTAAAAACATATGAATTTTAGCTTTAAAATTTGAGTTGACTATGGTCAACATTCTGTGTAAATGATACCGGATCGGTATTTTGACGATCCCAGTATGTTCGTATCGTATTTTTGGACTTGGAAATATATACGGAATTGAATTTGGAAGTCCCTAACTTGATTTGATGTGGTTTGTTGAAAATTGGTAATTTGAAGGTTTAAAAATTTTCTAGGTTTGACCGTAGGTTGACTTTATTACTACTAGGTTCAGATTTCAATTATGGAAGTTGGCATAGGTTCATTTTTCTATTTAAAACTTGTCTGCAAAATTTGGTGCAAAATAGAGTTGATTTTGTAGGATTCAGACGGTTGGTTGTGAATTTGGAAGTCCTTGAGTTTCTTTGAAAGTTTCATGCATTTTGATGTCTGATTTGTAGTTCTAGGTGTTATTTTGGTGTTTTGATTACGCGAGTAAGTTCATATGAGTCACGACCCAAAATTCAACTAGCCGTGATGGCACCTAACCCAACCCGTTAACTAAGCCAGTTTACAAATATCCGATTCAATTAATATTTAAGTGACTCTAATACACTCCTCGAGGACTGGTAGTACAAATCATGAGTTTCTAAGATTAGAATTTACGAAACTGGTGTGAAATAAAAATACATCATCTGTTTGAAATATACATGAACGGATTTTAAAAAAACTCTAAGGCTACATAGAACAAGAGGCATTGTGACTAGATCATAGGTACATCTTCAGATCCAGCTCCCACCGTACGCAGCTACATCAACATCAAAAATCTGCACGCAAGGTGCAGAAGTGTAGTAGGAGTACAACCGACCACATGTACTCAATAAGTAACAAGACTAACCTTTGGACTGAAAGTAGTGACGAGCTCAACAGGTACAGTCCAGTATAGAAATAACAATACAGAAATGTAGGCATGCTTTCAAATACAACAGTTAAACTCAATACAAGTAAAATAGATCAATGTTGAATGTGAGGAATGTGACATCTATATATCTACATGATGTACTCACACTCTCAAAATACTCAATCACGCAGTACTATATATTGTCAATCCAGCCCAAGGAAGATCCTTCACATATATATACACACATCAACTGACAGTTAGTTACTCAATATTGTATCAGGCCAATCCAGCCCAGGGGAAGATCTATCTCCAAATATAAATGATTAGGACAAGATCCATGTCCAGTGAAGATTCATCCCTCAATACAAATGATTCGGGCAAGATCCATGCCAGGGAAGATCAATCTCTCGATATAAATGATTCGGGCAAGATCTATGCCCGAGGGAAGATCCATCCCCCAATATAAAAGATTCAGACAAGACCCATGCCCAGCGAAGATCTATCCCTCAATATAAATTATTCAGGCAAGATCCATGCCCAGGGAAGATCCATCCCTCAATATAAAATCAATCGTGCTCACTGTGGGTGGTGTATATTCCGGGGGAGCTCCTTCAACCCAAGCGCTATAATAGCCATATCTAGGCATAATTAAATAAAACCTGTTGCGGCGTGCATCTCGATCCCATAAATATCACTCAAAATCCGCAGCCTCTTGTGCTCTCAATGACATGAAAATCAACACGACATGATGATATGATGTATCAATGAATGACAATAGAGACTGAGATATGATATGCAAATGATAAATGTAACTGAGTATAAAATTGTAAATTTAAACAAGTAATTCAATAGTAATAAGAACTTTGTGGGTCCCAAAAATATCGGAACGCAGCCTAAACATGATCTTTAACATGAGTCTAAACTCAATTCCCTCTAACATGTGGATGATATGTGAATGATATGATTATTTGATTATGCAACTCCACGGAATCAATTAAGTCATAATTTCTATGGTGCACGCCCACACCCCCGTCACCTAGCATGTGCGTCACCTCTAAACAATTCATATAACACGAAATTCATGGATTCATACCCTCGAACCAAGTTTAGAAGTGTTACTTACCTCAAACCGTATAATTCTTTATTCCAATATGCCTTTGCCTTGGGAATCGGCCTCCGAACGCCTCGAATATTATCACAATTAATTCGATACAGTCAACACAATTTATAGGAATTAATTCCATATGAAAATACTAATTTTTCCAACAAAAGCCTAAATTATACTCAAAAATTGCAAGTGGGGCCCACGTCTCGAAACCCGACAAAAGTTGCAAAATATGAACGCCAATTCAACCACGAGTCCAACCATACCAAATTTATCAAATTCTGACATCAACTCGACCCTCAAATCTTCAATTAAAGTCTATGAAATTTTCTATCATTTTCAACCCAAAACACTAATTTGTTAATAAAAACAACAATCGATTCGTGTAATTTAATCAAAACCGAGTTAGAATCACTTACCCCAATCTATATGGTTAAAATCACTTCAACCGATCTCCCTAGCTCAAAATGTGTTAAAAATGGCTGAAACCCCCATTTTAAAATCTGTCCAGGCAAGTCGCATTTGACACCTGAGACATATAAATCGCATTTGGTATCTACGATTTGCCTCTGCCCCATAAAATCATCAATCTTTCCTGACACGGAAATGGGCATAACTCTCTCATACGATGTCCGAATTCGATGATTCTTTTTGCTATAGCTCTGTAATTCCAATAGGGATCTAATTCTTCAATCAAAACTGAATTTGGAGCTCAGTTGCTTAATGTTGTACAATTTATGCTTGAAGAAATGACGTCGAAACATTCTAAAAATATCCAAATTAAATTCTGGGCATACGCCCAAGTCTAAAATCACCATCCGGATCTAACGGAATTATCAAAACTCCGATCTGTGGTCGAATACTAAAAAGTCAAATTTGATATACTCTTTCAACTTAAGGCTTCCAACATGGAATTCATTCTTCTGAACATATTCCGAAACACCTGAAAATAAAACCGACGATTCACACACACATAATACATCACATGAAGCTATTCAAGACTTCAAATAGTTAAAAGGAGCATAAATGCTCAAAACGACAAGTCGGGTCATTACATTCCCCCCTGCTTAAACATACGTTCGTCCTCGAACGTGCCAAGAGTTGTTCCTAAGCCTTGAAATCACTATGACATCTTACCACGCACGTACCCAGGGTGATCCCACGCCACCCTATTCCATATAGGCCTGACAACACAACATAATTGAGGATCATTAATTCAACCTTAGCCCATAAACCTTGAAATTCAATTTCCAACATTCAGAATTTCTTTTCAAGACCTGAATCTCACATCTACACAATGTATAAGTCTGAACAAAGTGTATCAAGCCAAATCCATAACCCAAGATGTAATCACATGATATACCACACAACTCGCATACTAGTAGCAATGATTTCTAATCACCATAGCTGCTAAAAACGATCTTGATACCGGTGATAAACCTCATATCAAATAAAACCTCATTCAAAAACCTCTGTACACTGCCGATAAGGAATGAAACACTCAAAAACTCATAACCACTCATCAGATCAACTAGTCATGGAGCTTTCTCGCCCCAACCAGAGCCATAATCACTTTCTAAGTCGATTTTTTATATTATTCTCCCAAATATACTGTAATTAAATCTGATAGTGCTCATTATAGGTCCAATGACCTCATCTTATCAAACACAACCACTTTATTGACTTGCAACCCCAACACAACCTAATATTTACAACCAACTCCTCAAATTTCGTGAAGAGGATAACCGTTGGTGCATGTGTTCAATTCCTCAAATACCCTACTCAAATAATATCATAACATGTAGAGGAAAATAAAGACAATTAATTCAGATAAATAAGCAAGGAAATATAGTTTCCACACACTACACATACAACTCACGTGCGATACGGAGAACTCACGTGTCAATGATATCAATATATAAATCGTATGGGATGGTCACAGGCCTCCAGTCCAAGCATATCATACAGGAGCAATCAAACAAGTACACATGTATATGATGAGTGAGATAAGACTTTCATGTTCCTGGACTAGTATAAATGACATGCTAAAGTGTAGGCATGTACAAAGTGTGCTATCGTAGCTCAAATCGAAAACCTTTCATCACTGAGGCATTTATCAAGTTCGTTCACGGATTTTAACCCCTATGTAGCCTCAAACATAGCTCAAATAGCTCACGCAATGTTACAAATATGAGAAACATCATAGCTTAAAGCTTAACCGTCAATTCTAGGCTTATTATAGCCTAAACGCAATCAAAGCATGGATAAATTGCCCTCTAAAAAGTCCTCAATGACTTAACACAAACACGTACTATTATCTAGTTAACTTGGCCGCATCTTCACAGTCCGCGGCCCCGAAACAATTTGCTTCTGTGAACTCTCAGTCCCCAAATTATAGAACACATGAACCACTGTAACTTATCATAACTCCAACACTCAAATGACTAACACATCCTTCATGCATGATCATCCCATTAGGAATACTTCCATAATTCTTCCGTGCCACATAGCAAAAAATTCGAATATCAGCAGTCTACCAACCATGTGAATACTAAAATACCGATGAACATCCGTATGTCAAAATACAATGCGCCTTCTGAAATGTGCACCCTTCTCAAGAATTATCGAGAAATTATAATATTCATCTAAATATCTGAAACTCACCATTCTGTCCAAAATTCGTGACCTTCCCTTCAAGACTAAACTCCCATCTTCTACATGTAAATCTTAACCTCGCACAACACACCACATCTATCATGCCATCGTGTGAAAAGCACGAGAATCTCATTATCAACTCTTGAGTCACTAGCAAATTACATACCAGGTTAGTCAGAAACCTTCCTCTTTCTTCCTTCTAGGAGGAAATATCTTGTTCAAACCATGGTAGGAACCATCAAGAACTCTTCAAAACCTATTTGCACATAACCAAGCTATCAGAACTTAATTCGTCTAACTCGACCAAGCCACACAGGTTGCTAAAATCCGAGAGTATTTCCACAAAACGCCCATAAAGCCTCACCACATCATAGGTATCCAAAAGAATAGAGCATACCATTACCATACTAGTCTAGCCTACTAGGCAGTTGTACTATTTTCTCTAAGTTTCTTCTGGATTACCCTCAAGTTGACACTTCTCCTTGTCAGAATACTATCATCCTTAAACAAAGCTCACTACAAGATATCCTAACATAAAACCACACCGCCCTAAGGGCCATAAGCCAATGTATTCTTCTTAAGCACCCCCATAACTACCACAACCGAAACGCCCACTCTGAAAATACCTTATGTGAATTTAAAGTTGTTCTTTGACCTTTCTTATACTGGAATGTAGAATCTATAGCCATACAGAATTACCAAATGTCCTGGCACCATCAAATGTAAATCTCAGTTTCTATCCATACACAAATTTGGAAAAATTCTCGATTGCTATATATAAATCACGAATCCATTAGAACCTTCTGGAGAGTCATCCACTCTGCTCAAATCTAATTTGTTCCACCCAAACGGGCCGAAATACATGTGCCCCATTAAAATAACACATTCAAAGAGGTAATCTCTGCCTTAACACCACCGATCAAATTCATACTCTGTGCGCACTACACCCTTCACAAATAACAACTCACTCATCCCCATGATTTTCATATACTCATAAAGTGCAATATAACCCGTATCCAAGAATTTCATTACCCGAGTCATCCTCGATCTCCACCTCTGCAAGTCATAACTAACCCACAAGTATGCCTCAGACCAAAACTAAAATTTAACATATAACCATGAAACTGAATTGTCAATTGCAGGCTCCCTCACTTGGCTCAAAGCCATAGATTAAAACACTCGATAACTCACAATACCCATACTCTATTACTGCCACAATACCGCATCAGCTCAATGAAAATTCTTCTCAAGCTCATGCAACACAAAGCATATAATATCTCAATCATCCGCTAAGCACGCATTCATTCTCTTGACACTCAAGTCAACGTTCTCAACCAGATTCAAATTCAAATCTCAACACATACACCCCGTCGATAGAAAAGAAACTCCCTACACAACATTATAAGGAACATACCTACGTAGATTACTCCACAGGAGATAACCCACCTGGTTAGCCTCAAATTGGCATGTTGCTATACCCATTCACAACCACAATTACTACGCAATCACTTAATCTTTCTGAGTCCTAAACCATTAACAAGACATGAGATATAATTTGTCCCACAATTTAATAACGCGAAAGATCCTTCAACACACTCATAACTCGAGACTCTACATCAAATCAAGACGGAATCAAGCACCCAATGGCCCTTTTTAAATATCGATAAACTCTTCTCTTCACATTCAAACCATATGAACACATCTCACAGTCGCATCATACACATCATTTAGTCATCCCACCGCCCATCGAGCCACACCCAAAATCCATTAAAGGTCGGACACCGCTATTAAGCAAAACTAAATACTTAATTTGGTTCTTATTATTAATATTTTAGAAATAATATTTTTCTTCAATTAAACAGTAAAAGGTAGAATCTACAGTGTAAATAATAATATTTTACAATAATTTCAATATAGGACAACCCAAATCACTCCAAAACCAGGTGTGTAACGACCCGACCAGTTGTTTTGAGAGTTATAACCCTGTTTTCCCTATTTCTACTTCTTTTTTTGTTATTCAGCTATATTATGTTATATTGGGTTAGTTGGTTCGAGTCCGAAAGGAACTCGGAGTGAAATGAGACACTTAGTCTCATTATTGAAAATTTTAAGTTAGAAAAGTGGACCGGATATGGACCTATATGTAAACGACCTCAGATTTGAATTTTGATGATTCCAATAGCTCCGTATGGTGATTTTGAGCTTAGAAGCATGTCCGGAATATTATTTGGAAGTCAGTAGACGAATTAGGCTTGAAATGCCGAAAGTTTTATTTTTTGAGAAGTTTGACCGGGGGGTTGACTTTTTGATATCTGGGTCGGAATCTGATTCTGAAAGTTGGAATACCTCTATTATTGCATTTAGTACTTGTGTACAAAATTTGAGGTCAATCGAACGTGATTTAATAGGTTTCGGAGTTGTTTGTAGAAATTAAAATTTTCAAAGTTCATTACGCTTGAATTAGGGTATAATTCATGGTTTTAGCGTTGTTTGAGGTGATTGTAGGATTCGACTAAGTTTGTATGATGTTTTAGGACTTATTGGTATATTTGGATGAGGTCCCGAGGGCCTCGGGTGATTTTCGGATGGTTAACGGATCAAATATTGAACTAGAACAGCTGTTGCAATGTTTTTCTATTGGAAATTGCTTCTGCCCAGAAATTGAAGCCCAGATCGAGCTCAGAGTCGAGGGCCACGATCGAAGCCCAGATAGAACTCAGGGTTGAGGGCCACGATCAAAGCCCATATCGAGCTCAGGGTCGAGGGCCACAATCGAAGCCATGATCGAGCCCATAGTCGAGGGCCACGATCGAAGGCATGACCGAGCTCAGGGTCGAGGACCACGATAGAAGCCATGATCGAGCCCAGGATCAAGAACCAGGATCGAGGGGTAGGACCGAGGACCAGGATCGAGGACCTCGATCGAAGGCCAAGATCGAGGGCCAAGATCGAGGCAGAACCGAGGATGTCTGGGCAGAATTATAAAAAATAGGGACTTCGTCCCATTTGCCATTTTTGACAAATTGGAGCTTGGGGAGAGACGATTTTGATATATTTTCAAGGAGAACTTGAGGTAAGTCCCGTGTGATCATTTCTACTCCATAATATTGAATTATCATCGAATAATCTGACTAGATTACATTATTTTGAGGTGTAAATCGGAGATTGGAACTTAGAAATGTGGAAATTAGATTTATAGATTTGTGGGTCGAGTTGAGGTTGGATTTTGGTAAAATTGGTATGGGTAGACTCGTTGTTGAATGGGCTTTCGGATTTTATAACTTTTGTCAGGTTCCGAGACGTGGGCCCCACGGGCATCTTTTGAGCCAATTTCGGGGTTTGGCCTAATTTTGAAGCTTTTCTTGTGTAATTCATTCCATTAGCGTATATTGATGGTATTATACTGATTGTGAATAGATTTGGCACATTTGGAGGCAGATTCCAAGGGCAAGAGTATTGCGGGGTACAGATTTGACCGGTGTGAGGTAAGTAACTATTGTAAATCTAGTCCCGAGGGTATGAAATCCCGGATTTTGTATCATTCTACTATTTTTAGTGTCGCACATGCTAGGTGATGGGCGTTGGGCATGCACTTTTGGGGATTTGTGACTTGGTACGCCCCGTAGCAACTGTAAAGTTGCATACTTTGTTGAAACAATTTGATACTTATATGTTTTAGAAAGAATTTCTGTAAATTGGGCTGAATGCCATGTTTGGGCCTTGAGCCAATGCTGTTTGGACCCTTAGGGGCTGTTTCTAACCATCATCTCACTAATTTCGATTGAAAAATCTATACTCAGTCATGTTTATATTTGTTTACCGTATAACTCAGTTTTATGACTCTATTTTGATGCATATAAATGTTTTGGGCCGAATGCCCTGTTTTACTGAAATGCCCGAGGGCCTGATTTGTGAGGTTGAGTGTGGATCGGGGCTGCCTGCCTGCAGCATACTTTATGACTGAGTGAGGCCGAGGGCCTGATTTGTGAGGATGAGTGTGGATCGGGGTTGCCCGCCTGCAGCATACTTTATTATTATTGCACATGAGTTGTCCGTGCAGATTATAGTGCTTGGGCTGAAGGAGCTCCGGAATACACACCTCCAGTGAGCGCAGGTACCTACTAAGTGCGAGTGCCGAGTGCTGAGTGCTGAGTGACTGGGAGGCAAGAGTGATTGTGAGGT
>AWOL01S0091369.1:1247-11435 GCA_000715115.1 Nicotiana otophora | reverse complement strand
ACCATGTACATAGAACTTTTAGATGAAACAAACAGATCGTAATTAATATTTTCAAAATGGTGTGTCAACATGAATTGACCGAAAACCTCATCCTTTTTCAATCAAATTAAAAAATTGTGAGCACATACTAACTACAGAATCATATAGATTGCTGTGTAGATGGAAGGAAAGAAGAGTGCTGACATTTTCTAAAGGAAAGATAAGAGAATCAAGATGACAGAAAACATTTCAATTTACCATGTTAAATATTATAGGTATGATATGCTGGTAATGCAAAAGCAGGAATTGAAGCTGTAGTAGCTTGAATATTTCTCTGAATATAGAATATTATATATATACTATTTTTTCCTTGCACCGGGAAGAAGAAAAAAGGAAATCATTTAACAAGAGGATAGGTAACACCACCAGAAATGAGGATGTCTTCAGATTGTTCTCTTTATATTCAATTATTCAAGATGAGGATGAATTTAGTGCTGTCCTGAAATAAGTCTCCTAGGGAAAGAGATACACAATTCCCCTTCTTTACAAATGTCAGGGCATATTCAGATGGGAAAATGTCGCAACCTACTGTCCAGTAAGAGTGAAAAATCACAAAGTTCCAAGCATATTCTCATATCGTATTGCAGGTGATCTACCGGTCCAATATGATTTCACTTTCATGCTCCAAGATATAACCAGGCACCAAGCTTGAATGGATACAAATCTCAACTTTCTTAGTAAAGTAGCACCAGTATCATCTAGAAAATCATGGGGGAAAACCAACCATGCAGTATCAGTGCAACTAACCATTGTCAAACCATTCGAATCAACAAGAATACAATAGGAAACTATAAGAACTCATGCAGAAGTACTATATCCTCCGCCAACATTTCTAAGAACAGTTTTCCATCATCACCCATGGCCGAAAGTTAACAATGGCAGTAAAACATGTTATGCATAAAAGATCCTAATCACTTAACTTTATCTGGTTATCAGCAAATAGATAATTAGATGACAGATCAGTAGGATAGAATTAAACTGCAAAATTGTATTAAAATTTTGTGAATAAGAGGCAGTACTGGAATCAAGATCCTTACACTCAGTCTAATGTTTGCATCCATGAGAAAGTCCAAGATGTCTGCCGTAGTTTTCTTGCTATTAGGAGACAGTTGGCATTTCCACCGCCATTCCAGCTTTGTGCCTTCTTTCTCAAATGTCCAGGAAAGCTACAAAGATCAAAAGAAAGTATTGGGATACATGGAAGCACGTCATAGCTATTCAAACTCACAGTAGTATCATAAATAAAAGTAAACATCCTCAGCTACACTAACTTCACAATAGACAAATCTTTTTGCTCTTTAGGATACTCACCAAGCAATTAAAAGAAATATGTGCAAGATTTGACCATCAAGATATGGAACACCACAAAACTATTGAACGTGTCTAAGAAGCAAGAAACATCAATCTGAAGAATTAGTGTACATGGCCAAAATCATAGCTTTAGTCAAGGCTTCTAGCTGTTCCCACCCTCTTCCATATTTTGTTCTACAATACATCTCTCTGATGATGGGTGTTTCAATAAGTGCAAACTGACAGCACCATGTCTGTTTAGACCAAGATGACCTCGGGAAGCTGGTCAATAGTAGTCTAAGAGCAAGTAGAAACTATGAGAATGAACTATAGTGAAGGTATAGAATTTTTCAACTTACAGCTTGTTTGGATGGTTGTTATATGTCGTTTCATAATGTATCGTATTGTACTGTATTGTTTTGATGAATACAATGTTTGGATCGATTGTATCATTTCCCGTCGTTTCATGATGTCAAGCCCCAACAATATGAATAGTAAATTTGTAATATTACAAACAAACAAAAAAAGTAGGATACGAGGTAGAATTATTATATAAATAGGTAGGGTAAAGAATAAAATAAGATTATTTAAGACGAGAAAAAAAAATAAGGTAACGATGCGACCATACCAAATAAGTCGTTATATAAAGTGACACATTTCATCATTACGTAATGACAGATTTAACAATATGATGCAATAAAATTTAAGTAAACATCAAAACAAATATTGTATTTAAAGTAACAAACAATACAATACAATAGGTAACAACCATCCAAACAAGCTGTTACACTTCATGTTTGTGTCCGCATGTTAAGGAGGCAGAGAGCACCTCATGCTTTTCCCTAATTCCCACTAAGTCTGGGTTATTATTCATCAATCGAATCAGGCCTAGGTGTACCCTAGGAGTAAGCCTATAATAGACAGCTAGTGGAAATCACAAATCAACTCAGGAATCAGAAANATACAAATCTCAACTTTCTTAGTAAAGCAGCACCAGTATCATCTAGAAAATCATGGGGGGAAACCAACCATGCAGTATCAGTGCAACTAACCACTGTCAAACCATTCGAATCAACAAGAATACAATAGGAAACTATAAGAACTCATGCAGAAGTACTATATCCTCCGCCAACATTTCTAAGAACAGTTTTCCATCATCGCCCATGGTCGAAAGTTAATAATGGATGTAAAACATGTTATGCATAAAAGATCCTAATCACTTAACTTTATCTGGTTATCAGCAAATAGATAATTAGATGACAGATCAGTAGAATAGAATTAAACTGCAAAATTGCATTAAAATTTTGTGAATAAGAGACAGTACTGGAATCAAGATCCTTACACTCAGTCTAATGTTTGCATCCATGAGAAAGTCCAAGATGTCTGCCGTAGTTTTCTTGCTATTAGGAGACAGTTGGCATTTCCACCGCCATTCCAGCTTTATGCCTTCTTTCTCAAATGTCCAGGAAAGCTACAAATATCAAAAGAAAGTATTGGGATACATGGAAAGCACATCATAGCTATTCAAACGCACAATAGTATCATAAATAAAAGTAAACATTACCTCAGCTACACTAACTTCACAATAGACAAATCTTTTGCTCTTTAGGATACTCATCAAGCAATTAAAAGAAATGTGCAAGATTTGACCATCAAGATATGGAACACCACAAAACTATTGAACGTGTCTAAGAAGCAAGAAACATCAATCTGAAGAATTAGTGTATATGGCCAAAATCATAGCTTTAGTCAAGGCTTCTAGCTGTTCCCACCCTCTTCCATATTTTGTTCTACAATACATCTCTCTGATGATGGGTGTTTCAATAAGTGCAAACTGACAGCACCATGTCTGTTTAGACCAAGATGGCCTCGGGAAGCTGGTCAATAGTAGCCTAAGAGCAAGTAGAAACTATGAGAATGAACTATTGTGAAGGTAGAGAAATTTTCAAATTACAGCTTGTTTGGATGGTTGTTATATGTCGTTTCATAATGTATCGTATTGTATTGTATTATATTGTACTGTATTGTTTTGATGAATACAATGTTTGGAT
This sequence comes from Nicotiana otophora, assembly GCA_000715115.1. Taxonomy (NCBI): domain Eukaryota; kingdom Viridiplantae; phylum Streptophyta; class Magnoliopsida; order Solanales; family Solanaceae; genus Nicotiana; species Nicotiana otophora. Next base: position 8,055 of record AWOL01S0091369.1, on the reverse strand, counting down.
CGATTGTATCGTTTCCCGTCGTTTCATGATGTCAAACACCAACAATATGAATAGTAAATTTGTACTATTACAAACCAACAAAAAAAGTAGGTTACGAGGTAGAATTATTATATAAATAGGTAGGGTAAAAAATAAAATAAGATTATTTAAGACGAGAGAAAATAATAAGGTAACGATGCGACCATACCAAATGGGTCGTTACATAAAGTGACACATTTCATCATTACGTAATGACGGATTTAATAATATGATACAATAAAATTTAAGTAAACATCAAAACAAATATTGTATTTAAAGTAACAAACAATACAATACAATACAATAGGTAATAACCATCCAAACAAGCTGTTAGACTTCATGTTTGTGTCCGCGTGGCGTGTTAAGGAGGCAGAGAGCACCTCATGCTTTTCCCTAATTCGCAATAAGTCTGGATTATTATTCATCAATCGAATCAGGCCTAGGTGTACCCTAGGAGTAAGCCTATAATAGACAGCTAGTGGAAATCACAAATCAACTCAGGAATCAGAATAATAAAGTTTGCAACAACTATACCTCTTTGTATGCTCAAAATAATATAGAAATGACCAATGGACTAGGTAAAAATGAAAATGAAAATTAAAAAAGCTGACCCTTTTATGCCCAGAGTCAGCATCATCAAAGCCATAAACAGAGCCAGGCTGTTGAAGTCCCAAATACTTTTCACCCAAATCAATATACTCAGAAACGGGTTGATCCCACTGAGATGCTCTATCTTCTACCTCTTCCTCCGACGCTACACGGAAAAAACCCCAATAATTACGAAGTAAATGTGAAGAATCGCAATTAAACTAAGTTCAGGAGATAAATTAAACAAATTGGGGATGTAACTTTGAGTTTGAATAAAAGGGAAAATACCAAGGCAAGTCCAAGCTTCGAGACCGTCAGTGATGAAGAGGTCAAAGTGAGAAGAAAACCACGTGCCCTTAACGAATATTCGTTCCCTCTGCGTCTTGCTGGGAATTTCCAGTTTGAGGCAGGTGTGCTTTGGACTTGCTGACCCCATTGACGACAGGAAAACTGCTTTGCTTTCCCTCCCACTATATATAGTCTGTCTATGGAAGCTTTTGAGAGAAGAAACTGGAGAAAACTTTCCGCGCCCCTTATTTTCCCTATTTTCTTCACATTTTACATTATGCTTGTTCGAAGAGGGGGAAATTTCTTCCCTTTCTTTTTATAAATCTTTTTTCATTTTTTGAAATTATACCCCCAATAACGTTATAGGGTTTAAAATGTCAAAATTGTATTTATGTAAATACGATTTGCAATTCTCTCAATCGAATAAATAATAAATTAGTTTATCATTAGTGTCACTGAACAAATTTAGTCTAACGATTAGTTTCTCCCTATGCCACATAATAAAATTAGTCAATTTTACTTTGTCATTAACTAATCGAGCAGAATAAACTCTACTACTAGTTAGAGATGTCAATATGAGCAGTGTCGGGCTAGCCCAGGCTCTCCCACGTATGCTTTAGTAATTGACTGGCTGGGCTGGGCTAGCCCACCATTTTGATGGGACTAGCTTACCTATGGGTTGCGGGCCTCCACATGCTGGCCCATCATTTTTAAAATATAATTTTATATTTTTTCTTTAAGTACTAACCTAAAAAAGATAAATATTTAAAAGTTAAAACATCTTATTGGAAAAATTTCACAAAACTTAATAACTTTTTATATTGTTCCAATATATCACAATAAATATTAAAAGTAAAAGACTATATTTCACTCACTAAAAGTCAAAACTCAAAACAAATCATTCAAGAGAATGTTCATAATACTTATGGGATATCTAACATATTATCTTCATCAAACACATTTGAATCTTCTTGCGACAACAAGGTTGTCTTAACATCTTCATTTTTATCTACAATTTATATGCAATATTAATTAGTTAAATATTAAGAATAATTAAATTTTAAAAACTAATAATATTCAAATTCACATAAAAAAAATATTACCAGTTTGAGTTTGGGAAACGACGTACAACCAATTTCGAGTAGTAACAAGTGTTTGGACATTTTCAAGATGGATGCAACTTCTGTACTTGGTAAGAACACATTCATCAATGCTAAATGTTGATTCAGTTGCTACAGTGTAATATACTTTTTATTATTTTATATATTTTAAATAAATATTGTTATTAGGCCCATGGGCCAGTCCAGCCCAACCTCAGTCAAGCCTCACGGGTCACGGGCTTACTCGGGTCGGGCTTAAAAGCCTCATTTTTAAATGGGCTCCAAAAGTTCTAGCACAACCCTACTAAATCACGGGTTGGGCTGGGCCAAGCCCATATTGACTGCTCTACTACGTACAAATTGCATGGGGCGCCCTATTTGGTCGCCCCTTTTTAACTTATACACGTTTTATTTTTCCGTTTGCATCCATACCCATTTTTTTGTTAAAAGCGTTTTAAAAAGACGATTTTGCCCTTTTTAATAAAAAACTATTGACAAAATTGTAGACTGCATGCAAAACTTTAACATGTTTTGGTATGAATTTTAGCAAATGAACTAAATAACTTCAGCATACATTAGAAAATTACATACTGCAAGACAAAAACTTAAGCATGTTTAGTCAGAAGTTTTAACAAAAAATGAACTAAAAAATTTCAGCTTGTTTAGACTGAAGTTTCAGATAAAACTCATGACAAAACTGTAGACTGCATGACAAAATTTCAGCATGTTTTGGTAAGAAGTTTTAGCAAATGAACTGAATAACTTCAGCATGCATTAGCAAAAACTCATTAGAAAATTACATACTGCAAGACAAAAACTTAAGCATGTTTAGTCTGAAGTTTTGGCAGATGAACTAAATAACTTAAGTATGTTTAGTGTGAAGTTTTAGCAAAATGAACTAAAAAACTTAAGCATGTTTAATATAAAATTTTAGCAAATGAACTAAATAGTTTGAGCATGTTTAGTCTGAAATTTTAGCAAATGAACTAAATAAATTAAGCATGTTTAGTCTGAAATTTTAGCAAAATGAACTAAATAATTTAATCATGTTTAGTCTGGAATTTTAGCAAATGAACTAAAAAACTTAAGCATGTTTAGTCTGAAATTTTAGCAAATGAACAAAAAAACTTAAGCATGTTTAGTCTGAAGTTTTAGCAAATAAACTAAAAAAACTTAAGCATGTTTAGTCTGAAATTTTAGCAAATGAACAAAAAAACTTAAGCATGTTTAGTCTGAAGTTTTAGCAAATAAACTAAAAAAACTTAAGCATGTTTAGTCTGAAATTTTAGCAAATGAACAAAAAAACTTAAGCATGTTTAGTCTGAAGTTTTAGCAAATAAACTAAAAAAACTTAAGCATGTTTAGTCTGAAATTTTAGCAAATGAACAAAAAAACTTAAGCATGTTTAGTCTGAAGTTTTAGCAAATAAACTAAAAAAACTTAAGCATGTTTAGTCTGAAATTTTAGCAAATGAACAAAAAAACTTAAGCATGTTTAGTCTGAAGTTTTAGCAAATAAACTAAAAAAACTTAAGCATGTTTAGTCTGAAATTTTAGCAAATGAACAAAAAAACTTAAGCATGTTTAGTCTGAAGTTTTAGCAAATAAACTAAAAAAACTTAAGCATGTTTAGTCTGAAATTTTAGCAAATGAACAAAAAAACTTAAGCATGTTTAGTCTGAAGTTTTAGCAAATAAACTAAAAAAACTTAAGCATGTTTAGTCTGAAATTTTAGCAAATGAACAAAAAAACTTAAGCATGTTTAGTCTGAAGTTTTAGCAAATAAACTAAAAAAACTTAAGCATGTTTAGTCTGAAATTTTAGCAAATGAACAAAAAAACTTAAGCATGTTTAGTCTGAAGTTTTAGCAAATAAACTAAAAAAACTTAAGCATGTTTAGTCTGAAATTTTAGCAAATGAACAAAAAAACTTAAGCATGTTTAGTCTGAAGTTTTAGCAAATAAACTAAAAAAACTTAAGCATGTTTAGTCTGAAATTTTAGCAAATGAACAAAAAAACTTAAGCATGTTTAGTCTGAAGTTTTAGCAAATAAACTAAAAAAACTTAAGCATGTTTAGTCTGAAATTTTAGCAAATGAACAAAAAAACTTAAGCATGTTTAGTCTGAAGTTTTAGCAAATAAACTAAAAAAACTTAAGCATGTTTAGTCTGAAATTTTAGCAAATGAACAAAAAAACTTAAGCATGTTTAGTCTGAAGTTTTAGCAAATAAACTAAAAAAACTTAAGCATGTTTAGTCTGAAATTTTAGCAAATGAACAAAAAAACTTAAGCATGTTTAGTCTGAAGTTTTAGCAAATAAACTAAAAAAACTTAAGCATGTTTAGTCTGAAATTTTAGCAAATGAACAAAAAAACTTAAGCATGTTTAGTCTGAAGTTTTAGCAAATAAACTAAAAAAACTTAAGCATGTTTAGTCTGAAATTTTAGCAAATGAACAAAAAAACTTAAGCATGTTTAGTCTGAAGTTTTAGCAAATAAACTAAAAAAACTTAAGCATGTTTAGTCTGAAATTTTAGCAAATGAACAAAAAAACTTAAGCATGTTTAGTCTGAAGTTTTAGCAAATAAACTAAAAAAACTTAAGCATGTTTAGTCTGAAATTTTAGCAAATGAACAAAAAAACTTAAGCATGTTTAGTCTGAAGTTTTAGCAAATAAACTAAAAAAACTTAAGCATGTTTAGTCTGAAATTTTAGCAAATGAACAAAAAAACTTAAGCATGTTTAGTCTGAAGTTTTAGCAAATAAACTAAAAAAACTTAAGCATGTTTAGTCTGAAATTTTAGCAAATGAACTAAATAACTTCAGCATGTTTAGACTGAAGTTTCGGATAAAACTCGTGACAAAACTGTACATTGCAGGATAAATAAATTCAGGATGCATTAGCATGAAGTTTTAGTTTCAATGTGAAACAACTTTATGCTATATTAGCATGAAGTTTTAGCTTCACCATAAAACAACTTCATGCTACATTAGCATGAAATTTTAGCTTCAAGGTGAGAGGAGAGGAGAGGAGGAGATCTCACGCGATTAATGCGTGATGCAGATTTTATATCTTTTGTCAGTGGGTGTAATTGTCATATTATTACGGATTTTTTGTCAGCTCACTACCAAATTAATAATTTTTAAAAATAGGGTACAAGTTAAAAGGCGACACAAATATAGGGTACGCCTGCAAATGCCCCCTCTACTACTAGTTACTACTGTTGGGCCAAGTCCATATTGACGGCTCTACTGCTAGTTACTACTATAATTTTACGTGGAAGTGAATTTGGGCTTCTAAGGTCAAATATATAAAAATAAAAAAATATTTAAAAATATGACTATTAAGANATGTTTAGTCTGAAATTTTAGCAAATGAACTAAATAACTTCAGCATGTTTAGACTGAAGTTTCGGATAAAACTCATGACAAAACTGTACATTGCAGGATAAATAAATTCAGCATGAAGTTTTAGTTTCAATGTGAAACAACTTTATGCTATATTAGCATGAAGTTTTAGCTTCACCATAAAACAACTTCATGCTACATTAGCATGAAATTTTAGCTTCAAGGTGAGAGGAGAGGAGAGGAGGAGATCTCACGCGATTAATGCGTGATGCAGATTTTATATCTTTTGTCAGTGGGTGTAATTGTCATATTATTACGGATTTTTTGTCAGCTCACTACCAAATCAATAATTTTTAAAAATAGGGTACAAGTTAAAAGGTGACACAAATATAAGGTACGCCTTCAAATGCCCCCTCTACTACTAGTTACTACTGTTGGGCCAAGTCCATATTGACGGCTCTACTACTAGTTACTACTATAATTTTATGTGGAAGTGAATTTGGGCTTCTAAGGTCAAATATATAAAAATAAAAATATTAAAAAATATGACTATTAAGATTAATGTACGGTAATATAAAATTAGACAAGATTATAAATTATTACATGTAATAGAATGAGCACGTAGTAGCGGTAGTACACATAAAAAATTGAGAGGTCGAATAAATAATTTGATTGTTTCATACGTAGACCTCCAAATACACCAGTATATTGGCGTGGGATCATTATGATTGAAAGTGTTAATAAAAATTTCTTTTTCGACCATGTGTTAATAAATGAATTGTCTCAAAAACCTAACAATTTTTTGAAACACAATAAAAAAGATCCTTATGTTATAAATATATTATATTATGGATGTTCATTTAGTATTACGTTGTAAATAAGCTTCCTGAAGAAGCTTATTCATATGAGACTCGGCCGTAAATATATTTATCTATTTAGTACTCTATTGGAAATAAGCCTCCTGAAAAAGCTTATCCTTTCGGTACTCCGTTATGGATAAATATTACTCTCAGTAAAAAATTATCTATATCTGGTACAATGAGTTTATCCTTTCGGTACTACGTTATGGATAAATATTACTCTCAGTAAAAAATTATCTATATCTGGTACAATGAGTTTATCCTTTCGGTACTACGTTATGGATAAATATTACTCTCAGTAAAAAATTATCTATATCTGGTACAATGAGTTTATCCTTTCGGTACTACGTTATGGATAAATATTACTCTCAGTAAAAAATTATCTATATCTGGTACAATGAGTTTATCCTTTCGGTACTACGTTATGGATAAATATTACCCCCGGTAGAAGATTATCTATATCCGATATAATAGCAGCTTACATAGCAGCTTACAAGCAGCTTACACAGTAGCTTGCAGTAGCAGCTTACAAGCAGCTTGCAGTAGCAACTTACACAACAGCTTCCTTTCTTCTATAAATAGAGGAGATTTCAGTTCATTATGTACAT
>AWOL01S0091350.1:18550-33340 GCA_000715115.1 Nicotiana otophora | reverse complement strand
GTCATAAAGCCCAAAACATTTGAAGAACTAGCAACTCGTGCTCATGATATGGAACTAAATATGTCCATAAGTACCGACCAAGGGCTACCTGTCTTTGAGCGTTACGACGAAGAATAAGGACAAGAAGGAGAGGATGGGGGCAAGTTTTCATTTGAAAATGAAACTGAAGAGTCTATGCACACTATGCTCCTTAATGCACGAGCCTAAACTGCAAGTTATAATGCTCCTCAACGCACAAGCCTAAACTGCAAGTTATAATACTTCTTGGCACAGGATCCTACACTGTATGTCATGAATCTCCCTAAATTTGAACTAAATCTTTAAGACGTAAAGCTCTTCAAATTCGAGCAAAGTCTTCAAATTTTAAAGCTCTTCAAATTTGAGCAAAGTGTTCAAGTTGTAAAGCTCTTCAAATTCGAGCAAAGTTTTCAAATTGTAAAGCTCTTCAAATTCGAGCAAAGTGTTCAAGTTGCAAAACTCTTCAAATTCGAGCAAAGTGTTCAAGTTGCAAAACTCTTCCAATTCGAGCAAAATCTTCAAATTTTAAAGCTATTCAAATTCGACCAAAGTGTTCAAGTTGCAAAGCTCTTCAAATTCAAGCAAAGAGCCAAATCGAAAGCTTTTCAAAGTCGAGCAAAGACTTCAAGTTGCAAAACTCTTCAAATTTAAGCAAAATCTTCAAGTTGCAATGCTCCTTGATGCATGAGCCTAAACTGCATGTTCCTACACTCCTGGCCCGCATAAGTCTAAATTGTGTAGGGCCCAAAAAATAAAAAAATGAGGAAAGAAACAAAAACGTCTGCTAGGTTAAAAACCTCGAAAGAGGCGGCCTAGGCAAAACTTAGGTCATAAATAAAATCCACCCATTCTTAACTATGGTATGACTTGATCCTCTTCACCGAGGTACGTAGGCATCTTAGAGTTTCATTATAAGTTCAGTCGCATTAGTTCAAAATATACATATTGCCCCAATCATTTTTCAAATGAATTATAATGGAAGTAATTCATTCAACCAACACTTGAAAATCGGGCTGAAATATTATTCTTCTGTTGAACTTTGGATCTCACATAACGTATAGGGGGCAATCCTCCATGGTAAACCTGTGTCTTCAATGGGACGACTATAGTCTTTTAGGAGGCTACCAAGTATTTGAAGTTCATAGATTCACTATGTCTTCATGTTCTCCGCTCTTCAAGTTAGCCGCTACAAGTTGAAATATTTAAGCCCTCCAAGTTGAAGTCTCCAAATTGAAATCTTCAAGTCTGTCGGTCTTCAAGTTGAAGTCTTCATGCTCTCTGCTCTCCAAGTTCGCCGCTCTTCAAGTTCGCCGCTCTTCGAGTTGAAATATTTAAGCCCTCTAAGTCTCTAACTTGAAGTCTCTAAGTCTGTCGGTCTTCAAGTTGAAGTCTTTAATTTTGCCGGTCTTAAAGTTGAATTGTTGTTTATGACAAAGTGGGTTGCTCTGATGGTAAGAACCCTCCACTTCCATCCAAGAGGTTGTGAGTTCGAGTCACCCCAAGAGCAAGGTGGGGACTTCTTGGAGAGAAGGATGTCGAGGGTCATTTAGAAATNTTAAATCTTCAAGTCTGTCGGTCTTCAAGTTGAAGTCTTCATGTTCTCCGCTCTTCAAGTTCGCCGCTCTATGAGTTAAAATATTTAATCCCTCCAAGTCTCCAAGCTGAAGTCTCCAAGTCTGTCAGTCTTCAAGTTAAAGTCTTCAAATTCGCCGGTCTTAAAGTTGAATTGTTTAAGCCCTCCAAATCTTCAAGTTGAAGTCTTCAAGTCTGCTAATTTTTCAAGTTGAATTTTTAAAGTCCACCACTCTTCAAGTTGAAGTCTGCAAAGTCCGCCATATCTTCAAAGTTTCCAAATGTTCAAGTGATTGTCGTCAAGTCCACGAAGTCTTCGAATTGAAGCTTTCTATTTTTTCAATCTTAAGGTGGACATTTAAGTCCCTTTGCACCTTAAGTTGGCCTATTTGTGGGTTTGTCCTTAAAAGTAACTATAATTTTCCAATCTTAAGGTGGACATTTAAGTCCCTTTGCACCTTAAGTTGGCCTATTTGTGGGTTTGTCCTTAAAAGTAACTATAATTTTCCAATCTTAAGGTGAACATTTAAGTCCCTTTACACCTTAAGGTGGCCTCTTCGTGGGTTTGTCCTTAAAATGAACTATAACTTTCCAATCTTAAGGTAGACATATAAGTCCCTTTGCACCTTAAATTGGCCTCTTCGTGGGTTTGTCCTTAAAAGGAACTGTACTTTCTAATCTTAAGGTGGACATATAAGTCCCTTCACACCGTGAGAGTAATTGTAACGACCCGGCCGGTCGTTTTGAGTATTATAGCCTCGTTCCACCATTTACTGCTCAATTTATGCTTTACAGTTGTTGTATGACTTGCCGGGGTAATTGGTTCGGGTTTGGAAGGATTTCGGAGTGAAATGAGACACTTAGTCTCACAATTGAAAACTTAAGTTGGAAAACGTTGACCAGATGTTGATTGTGTAAACGACCTTGTATTGGAATTCTGATGATTCCAATATCTCCGTATGGTGATTTTGGACTTAGGAGTGTGTCCGAAAAATTATTTGGAGGTCTGTAGTGGAATTAGGCTTGAAATGGCAAAAAATTAAATTTTTGGGGAAGTTTGACCGGGGGGGTTGACCTTTTGATATCGGGGTCAGAATCCGATTCTAGAAATTTGAATAGCTTCGTTAGGTCACTCAACTAGATTTTCTAAATTTTTGATTGTCAAATACCTATATTACCCTCTAAATAATCATTTGTTTTAACATTTTAAATATTATAATTTTTTTCTCTTTTTAATCTACATTGTGGACATACCTATAGAATAAATATATTTTATTTATAAAATACAAAATTTGTTTGTAACTCATATAATAATGGAATAATAATATAATTGAGCATAATGTTCAAGATTATATAATGTATATTATTAAAATTTTGTTTTAAATAATATTATATTACGTGCATTTAATATATATTTTGCAACCATTATTTTCTTTCATTCTCAATTGTGTAAATAATTTTATTTTTGTTAATACTAAAATTATTACGAATAAATTATTCTAATTAATTATTTTACTATGTTCATTATTTTATTATTCCGGCATTATATATGCTTAAATACTTTTTATATTTTTAATTTATAAATAAAATTTATTTATTATATAGGTAAGTCCATAATATAAATAAAAAAGGAAAAAAGAATAATATTAAAAAGTTACAAATAAATAAAAAGAAGGTAAATGTTTATAATTTAGAGGGTAAAATAGGTATTTGACAATCCAAAATTTGGAAAATCTAGTTGAGTGACCTTCTGAGTGGTATAGGCATAGTTAAGTGACTTTGTTATTAAAAAGGAAAGAAACATGACTTTAGGAGATAATTTGGGATAGTTGAGTAACTGTAAACATTTAAATTTTATTGGATTTAAATTCAATAAAATAATTTGGACTATATATTAAATATATTAGTTCAAATAAATATTATGGACTAATATAATTGGATTAATTACTCAAGTCCAATATATATGGATTAAATATATAAGTCTTAATCAATTTGGTTAGCCTATTTAATTGGGCTAAAGTGATGACCCCACTTCATTAAGCCCAAGATGTCATCTTCCTAGAGGCCTAGTTTGATGCCATATGACGTGGCATGCCAAGTCAAGCGAAAGAGCCAATAAGATCATGCCACGTTTCAAAATGACAAAGCATGCCAACTCACATTAAAAGGCTAATGAAATCGTGCCACGTGTGCAAGTGACATGTTCTGGCCAATCAAATGCATGTCATACTTCAATTTGATTGGTCGGAAAGAGTTTGTTCTTATCATAACACTTTCCTCCCACAACTATAAATAGGGGTCTTCATAACTCAGAAAAGACACGAGAAGTGATAACAAGAAGCAAGAAAGAGCTTGTGGATCAAACGCTGCAAATTCCTCCACAAGTTTCAAGCTTCAAGCAATCAACTCCAAGTTCAAGCTCAAGAACGAAGAACAAATCAAGTTCAAGCGCAAGAACAAAGAACAAATCAAGATCAAGCTCAAAGGCCCTTGAATTTATATTGGAAAAGTAGAATCAAAGGAACCATAGAGATTGTAACACTCAAATATTTGAAATACAATACTACAATTGTTGCAATATTTTTCGGTCTTGATTTTATTTTCTTGACGCAATTTATTGTCTACAAATTTTGGCACGCCCACTGGGACAATATCTACATCTCATCTTAACTTTTCAATCACCAAAGTTCAAGAACATCAAAATGTCTTCAAAGAAAATCAACTCCTGACCAACTTCCACTCAGGCTACTAATTCCAAGTTCTATGCTGATATAAAAAGCATCCTCAATGTTACCTTTGGAAGCTTTGGGCTAGTTACAAGGAGCAAAGTAAGCTCTTTAGAACAACAAGAACTCCAAGTGTCATCCGCATCAACCCTTATTTTTGGACCTTCATCCTCAAAAGGATCAAGATCCTCTACAACTACGACCCAAAAAGGGAATGACGTTTCCAAAAGGATAAAAAACGTTCTTGTCCAACTTAGCTTATCTAATTCGAAGAAACCTTTCATACAAACCGATGATGATGACTTGAGTGCTGGATCTACTCTAGTCTCCAATAATGCGACCTATGAGTTTTATCCCAATGATAATCTATATCATTCTTCATCCTATACGACGATCATGCAAGCAATGGATATTGAAACTTCTACCGTAGAAGAACAACTTGAAAATTTGATGAAAGCAGTTGAAGGCTTGTCAAAGCGCATGCAAGATCAAGATGCTAAACTTTCCAAGTTAAAAAATAAGTTGGATAGCATAGTAGAAGGAGAATCCATACAAATACCTTTAAATCTCCAAAGGTTACAAGAGAAATGGGACTCCTCCAAAAAGCAAGCAACGATAACTAAGGAGATCCAAGTCTCCGCTGAAGGTCTAATTCCCGTTGAGAAATTGAAGGACTTCATCAGGGAGTCTATCGAAGATAAGCCTGAGTCGTCGTCCAAATTATCTCTCACATATGCAAAGTCGTATACGCAAAGANGGACTTCATCAGGGAGGCTATCGAAGATAAGCCTGAGTCGTCGTCCAAATTATCTCTCACATATGCAAAGTCGTATACGCAAAGAATTGATAACTTGAAGATGCATGCTGGTTATCAACCTCCTAAGTTGCAATAATTTGACGGCAAGGGAAATTCGAAACAACATGTAGCGCATTTTGTTGAAACTTGCAACAATGATGGAAAGTACGATGGTTATCTTGTCAAACTGTTTGTTCGATCTCTCAAATGTAATGCATTTGATTGGTACACAGATCTCGAACCTGGATCCATCGATAGTTGGGAGCAGTTAGAGCAGGAGTTTCTTAATCATTTCTATAGCGCAAGATGCATCTAAGCATGATCGAACTTACAAATGCTCGTCAATGAAAGGATGAGCTAGTTATTGACTTTAGCAACCGCTGGAGGAGCTTAAGCCTCAACTGCAAAGAACGCCTTAGTGAAACTTTTGGTATCAAAATATGCATTCAAGGCATGCATTGGGGTCTTCGCTATATCTTACAAGGCATAAAGACCAGAACATTTAGAGAACTAGCAACTTGTGCTCATAATATGGAATTAAATATGGCCATAAGTACCGACCAAGGGCTACCTATCTTTGAGACTTATGACGAAGAAGAAGAACAAGAAGGCGATGATGGGGGCAAGTTTTCATTTGAAAATGAAACTGAAGAGTCTATGCATGTCACTATGCTCCTTAATGGACGAGCCTAAAGTGCAAGTTATAATGCTCCTCAACGCACGAGCATAAACTACAAGTTATAATACTTCTTGGCACAGGATCCTACACTGTATGTCAAACTAAATCTTTAAGACGTAAAGCTCTTCAAATTTGAGAAAAGTCTTCAAATTGTAAAGCTCTTCAAATTGGAGCAAAGTGTTCAAGTTTCAAAGCTCTTCAAATTCGAGCAAAGTTTTCAAATTGTAAAGCTCTTCAAATTTGAGCAAAGTCTTCAGATTTTAAAGCTCTTCAAATTCGAGCAAAGTGTTCAAGTTGAAAAACTCTTCAAATTCAAGCAAAGTATTCAAATTGTAATTCTCTTCAAATTCGACCAAAGTGTTCAAGTTGCAAAGCCCTTCAAATTCAAGCAAAGGCTCAAATCGAAAGCTCTTCAAAGTCGAGCAAAGACTTCAAGTTGCAAAGCTCTTAACATTTGAGCTAAATCTTCAAATTACTATGCTTCTGGAAGCACGAGCCTAAACTGCATGTCATGAAGCTCTTTAAATTTGAGCAAAATCTTCAAGTTGCAATGCCCCTTGGTGCATGAGCCTAAACTGCATGTTCCTACACCCCTGGCCCGTATAAGTCTAAACTATGTACCGCCAAAAAAAGAAGAAAGAAAAAAAAGTCCGCTAGGTTGGAAACCTCGAAAGAGGCGGCCTAGGAAAAAGATAGGAGATAAAATAAATTCCACCCATTCTTAATTAGGTATGACTTGATCCTCTTCATCGAGATACGTAGGCAGCTTATAGTTTCATTCTAAGTTCAACCACATTAGTTAAAAAGATACATATTGCCCCAATCATTGTCCAAATGAATTATAATAGATGTAATTCATTCAACCAACACTTAAAAATCGGTATGAAATATTATTCTTCTGTTGAACTTTGGATCTCATATGACTTATAGGGGGCAATCCTCCATGGTAAACTTGTGTCTTCAATGGGACAACTATAGTCTTTTAGGAGGCTACCAAGTATTTGAAGTTCAGAGATTCACTATGTCTTCATGTTCTCCGCTCTTCAAGTTAGCCGCTCCAAGTTGAAATATTTAAGCCCTCCAAGTTGAAGTCTCCAAATTGAAATCTTCAAGTCCGTCGGTCTTCAAGTTGAAGTCTTCATGTTCTCCGCTCTTCAAGTTCGCCGCTCTACGAGTTGAAATATTTAATCCCTCCAAGTCTCCAAGTTGAAATCTCCAAGTCTGTCGGTCTTCAAGTTAAAGTCTTCAAATTCGCCGGTCTTAAAGTTGAATTGTTTAAGCCCTCCAAATCTTCAAGTTGAAGTCTTCAAGTCTGCTAATCTTTCAAGTTGAATTTATAAAGTCCACCACTCTTCAAGTTGAAGTCTGCAAAGTCTGCCATATCTTCAAAGTTTCCAAATGTTCAAGTGATTGTCGTCAGGTCCACGAAGTCTTCGAATTGAAGCTTTCTATTTTTCAATCTTAAGGTGGACATTTAAGTCCCTTTGCACCTTAAGTTGGCCTCTTCGTGGGTTTGTCCTTAAGACAAACTATAATTTTCCAATCTTAAGGTGGACATTTAAGTCCATTTGCACCTTAAGGTGGCCTCTTCGTGGGTTTGTCCTTAAAAGTAACTATAATTTTCCAATCTTAAGGTGGACATTTAAGTCCCTTTACAACTTAAGGTGGCCTCTTTGTGGGTTTGTCCGTAAAATGAACTATAACTTTCCAATCTTAAGGTGGACATATAAGTCCATTTGCACCTTAAATTGGCCTCTTCGTGGGTTTGTCCTTAAAAGGAACTGTACTTTCCAATCTTAAGGTGTATATATAAGTCCCTTCACACTATGAGAGTAATTGTAACGACCCGACCGATTGTTTTGAGTATTACAGCCTCGTTCCCCCACTTACTGCTCAATTTATGCTTTACAGTTGTTGTATGACTTGTCGGGGTAATTGGTTCGGGTCCAGAAGGATTTTAGAGTGAAATAAGACACTTAGTATCATAATTAAACACTTAAGTTGGAAAAAGTTGATCGGATTTTGACTTATGTGTAAACGACCTTGTATTTGAATTCTGATGATTCCAATAGCTCCGTGTGGTGATTTTGGACTTAGGAGCGTGCCCGGATAATTATTTGGAGGTCCATAGTGGGATTAGGCTTGAAATGGAAAATAAAATTGATTTTTTGGGGAAGTTTGACCGGGGGGTTGACTTTTTGATATCGGGGTCGGAATCCAATTCTGGAAATTTGAATAGCTTCATTAAGGCGTTTATGGCTTGTGTGCAAAATGTGAAGTCATTCCGGATTGATTTGATGTATTTTGGCACAAGATATAGAATTTGGAAGTTCAAAGTTCATAGATTTCGATTTGAGGTGTGATTCATCATTTTGATGTTGTTAGGTGTGATTTGACGCCTCGGGTAGGTCCGTAATATGTTATGGGACTTGTTGGTATGTTCAGACAGGATCCTGAGGGGCTTGGGTGAGTTTCGGACGAGGTTCAAAGCATTTTGGAAGTTTTGGCTAAGGCTGGAATGTTTCTGGCCTTGGTGTGACCACACCTGCGGAGTGTTGGGCACAGGTGCAGAGCCGCAAAAGCGGCAGTGCCATCGCAAAAGCGTGAAGGGAGCTGGGCATAAGGACTGCAGATGCTGGTACTTGGCCGCACCTGCTCAACCGCAGATGCGGTTCACGTGCGCAGAAGCGAGCATCGTAGATGCAACCATGGCCATCGCAGAAGTGTCCTGGCTCGCATATACGTGCCTGTTTCCGCAGAAGCGAAGGTCGCAGATGCGACCTCTTGTTCGCAGATGCGGAAGTCGCTGGGTAGAGGCATAAATTCGGGGTTTCGCTATTTTTAATCATTTTTGGATCTTGGAGCTCGGTTTGGGCGATTTTGGAGAGGAGTTTTTTCACACAACTTGGGGTAAGTGTTCTTGACTTCCTTGTGGTTATATTTCATGAATTAATCTTCATTTTCGGCATTAGATTATTGATGTTTCAAGAGATATCGGAGGAATTTTCTACAATTTCATAAAATAAATTTTTAAGATTTGAACATCGATTCGGAGTCGAATTTGAGTGAAATTAGTATGGTTGAACTTGTAATTGGATGGGTTGTCGGATTTTGTGAGTTTCGTCAGATTTTGAGACGTGGGCCCCACAGACGTTATTTGGAGTGCAATTTCGGTTTTTATGGGAAATATTATTATTTTGATATGGAATTAATTCCTATAATTGTGTGGACTGAATCAAATTTATTATGGCTAGATTCGAGCCGTTCAGAAGTTGATATGCACAGAATAGAATTTTTGGAGCATTGTCTAGCTTGCTCGACATTGGATTCATCTTGTTCGAGGTAAGTAACATCTCTAATCTTGGAGATGAGGGTATGAACCTTGATTATATGTGTTATGTGAATTGTTTGGAGGTGACGCACATGCTAGGTGACCGGCGTGTGGGCGTGCACCATGTGAATGGTAATTCTATTACTTTTGTGGTACTGTGTAATTACCTAATCTTATATGTAACCATGAAATCTCTACGTACTAGAGATGTTGAGCTGCGATCCATATTAGAAACCATGTCTAGACGACATGCCTATTCTGTTGAGACCCACTGAGGTCATTTCTACTGTTGAGTTATCTGCTTACATTGCATTTACATATTCAGACATACACATTCATATGCATATTATACCTCAGTCTCTGTTATCATTTATTGATACATCATATCATTATTTTTGGGTTGATTCTTTTCATGACACTGAGAGCCCGAGAGACTAGAGAGATTGATGACTGAGTGAGGCCGAGAGCCTGATTATGAGGACGGTTATGGGATCGGGCTGCACACCATAGCATGCCATATTGGCTTTATATATATTATTATTTATGGGATCGGGCTGCACGCCGCAGCATGGTTGACTGATTTATGCCACGATTGGCTTGTTATAATGCTTGGGCTAAAGGAGCCCCTCCGGAGTCTGATTTATACCACGATTTTCAATTGTTGTATGACTTGCCGGGGTAATTGGTTCGGGTCTAGAAGGATTTCGGAATGAATTGAGACACTTAGTCTCATAATTGAAAACTTAAGTTGGAAAGATTGACCGGATGTTGACTTATGTGTAAATGACCTCGAATTTGAATTCTGATGATTCCAATAGCTTAGTATGGTGATTTTGGACTTAGGAGCGTGTCTGAAATATTATTTGGAGGTCCGTAGTGGAATTAGGCTTGAAATGGCGAAAGTTGAATTTTTGGAGAGTTTGACCGAGGGGTTGACTTTTTGATATCGGGGTCGGAATCCGATTATGGAAATTTGAATAGGTCTATAATGTAAAATGTGACTTGTGTCCAAAATTTGAAGTCATTCCAGATTGATTTGATGTGTTTCGACACAAGATATAGAATTTGAAAGTTCAAAGTTCATAGATTTTGATTTGTGGTGCAATTCGTCGTTTTGATGTTGTTTGATGTGATTTGAGGCCGCGAGTAGGTTCGTGTTATGCTATGGGACTTGTCGATATAATCGATTGGGGTCCCGAGTGGCTTGGGTGAGGTTCGAACGAGGTTCGGATTAATTTCGTTGCTTATTGCATTGTTGAAGGTTGCTAAGTTCTGGTGTTTTCGCACCTGCAGAAATGGGCTCGCAGGTGCGATGGTCGCAGAAGCGACAATACACACATAGAAGTGAGGGTCTTTGCAGGTGCAGTGCCTGTTGCACAAAAGTGCGACCGCAAGTGCGGTCCTAGGAATCGCAGAAACGATCTGGGCTGGCCAAGCTATTCTCGCAGAAGTGAGTTATTTTCCGCAGAAGCGAGGGTCGCAGGTGCAACCTCTTGTCCGCATCTATGAAAGTGCTAGGCTGAATCCTTTAAGTTCGAGGGTTCGTCAGTTTTCACCATTTTTGGATTTTGGAGCTCGGTTTGGGCGACTTTGGAGAGGAAATTTTCCACGCAACTTAGGGTAAGTGTTCTTGACTTCCTTGTGATTATATTCCATGAATCTATCTTCATTTGTAGCTAATGGTTGATGAATTTAAAGAGGAAATTGGGGGTGTTGGACTAAAGTTCATAATACGAAGTTTTGAGTTTTGAATATCGATTTGGAGTCGGAACTGAGTGAAATTAGTATGGTTGAACTTGTAATTGGATGGGTTGTCGGATTTTGTGAGTTTCGTCGGATTCCGAGACGAGTTTTGGAGTGTAATTTTGGAAAATGTGGGAAACTATTAGTATTTTGATATGGAATTGATTCCTATAATTGTGTGGACTGAATCAAATTTATTGTGGCTAGATTCGAGCAATTCAAAAGTTTATACGCGCAAAATGAGAATTCTGGAGCATTGTTTAGCTTCCTCGACATTGGATTCGTCCTGTTCGAGGTAAGTAACTCTTCTAATCTTGGAGCTGAGGATAGGAACCCTGAATATACGTATTATGTGAATTGTTTGGAGGTGACGCACATGCTAGGTGACGGGCGTGTGGGCGTGCACCATAGAAATTGTGACGTAATTGTTCCGTGGAATTTTGTAGTCAAATAATCTTGGCATTTTTCATGTAGTTTTATGTGTTAAAGAAATTGAGCTGAGAATCATATTAAAAAAAAATCATGTTTAGGCTATGTGCCAGTATTATTGGGACCCACAGAGGTCATATTGCTGTGAATTATTTGTTTTAAATTGAAAATTCATACTCAGTCATATTCATTTCATTACATATCATATCTCAGTATCTGTTGTTATTTATTGATATATCATATCATCATTTTTAGACTATTTTCATGACATTGTCAGTCCATGAGAGAGAGAGTGGAGAGATTGATGACTGAGGGAGGCCAAGGACCTGACTGTGAGGATATTTTTGGGATCGGGCTGCACGTCGCAGCAGGCCATGTTGGCTTTATATACATTATTACTATTATGTGGATCGGGGTTGCCCGCCTGCAGCAGGACTTATAGGCGTTATATAGCACGTGCGTTGTCCGTGCGGATCCAAATATTTATACTATATCACATGAGTTGTCCGAATGATTTATTATGCTTGGGGTGAAGGATCCCCTCCGGAGTCTGTACACACCCTCAATAAGCACAGGTACGTACTGAGTGCAAGTGCCGAGTGTCAAGCGATTGGGAGGATTGAGTGACTGTGAGGACTGAGTGATGGGGAGGACTTAGTGAATTGATACTCTGAGAGTATGCATATGGTATTATCACTAAGATACATTGCATTGACATGCACACATGACATATTGTCACGACCTAATTTCCCCTCTGTGTGACGTCATGACGACACCTAGTCTCTACAACTAGGTAAGCCTAATATTTTTGCGGAATATTGAAATAAAAATATAAATTTAACCAATTTTTCAAAAATACACAACAAATCCTAAAACCCGGAACATCATGAATCACAAAATACAGAATAAAAAATCTAGTGTCTCTATACATCAGAATCTAACAAGGAAAAATACAGAAGATAATGGACATGTGAAAGAGTAGAAGGGGACTTCGAGGTCTGTGGATGCGGCAGATATACCTTGAAGTCTCCAAAAGCTATCCCAGCTCACTCATAGTGCAGCAGATAAGGTACACCTGGATCTGCACAAGAAAAACATGTGCAGAGAGTAGCATAAGTACACCACAATCGGTACCCAGTAAGTGCCAAGCCTAACCTCGATCGAGTAGTGACGAGGTCAGGTCAAGGCCCTACTGGTAAATATATAATAAAAAAATATAGAGTGTAATACCGCAATAAAATAAAGGCTAAAATTTAACAACAATAAAATCATAGAAGGTAACAGCTTAGTACATAGAAACACAATAGGGGATCTCCCGAGATACCGTCTCGTAGTCTCCAATGTAAATGTGTAGGGGGATCTCCCGGAATACCATTTCGTAGTCCCAAAGTAAATGTGCAGGGGGATCTCTCGGAATACCGTTCCGTAGTCCCAAAGTAAATGTGTAGGGGGATCTCCCGGAATACCGTTCCGTAGTCAGAAAATAAATATGCAAGACAGGGGGATCTCCCAAAATACCGTTTCGTAGTCCCAAAGTAAATATGCAGTACAGGGGGATCTCTCAGAATATCGTTCCGTAGTCCCAAAGTAAATATGCAGCACAAACAATAAAAATGCAACTATATCATAGAATTTTATGATTTAGACTAATTACCAGTCAAGGAAGAAGCAAGAAATTCACTAAGCATGTTGCACATAATTCACATAAAAAATTAAGATGCGTAGACTTGTTGTATTAGACTAGACATGATATCTGCACATATTGGAATAACTCAATTAAGAATGAAAATAGATTAGTACTCATAAAAATGGTATAACTCAAAATAACAGGAAAACATGTTGCTGCTCAGTAAGAAATATCGGGTTTTACCACAACTAGCCTGTGTACGTACTCGTCACCTCATGTACACGACGCTCACATATCACAATAGTTCCAAATCTTAAGGGGATTTCCGCCACACAAAGTTAGGCAAGCCACTTTCCTCGAGTCAAGCTGAATTAATCGGTCACAATGCCTTTCCTACGAATATCCGGCTCTGAATGGACCACATCTGGCCAAAAGAAATTATGTATCATAAATACAACAATAATAGACTCATCTAATTAACGAAATCAATATTTAACAAAAATTCTGAAATTTAACTCAAACAAATCGTCCGTGGGGCCCACTTCTCAGAATCGGGTAAAAGTCATAAAATACAAAAGCTCATTCACTCATGAGTCTAACCATATCAAATTTACTAAAATCCGACACCAAAATCTCGATCAAAACCCCAACATTCGGCATAAGAACTTTTCTCAATGTTTCACCCCAAATCCGAATTTAAACGATGAATTCAAAGATAGATTAGTGGAATATAACCATAAGGGAGTTAAGAATCATTACTTAAAAACTTCCTCCGAAAATCTCTCCAAATTCCTCCTTCTACCGAGCTCTCAATCAAATTTATGAAGTGAACTTCAAACCCTCGAATCTGCCCCTTTTCTAACCATATCACTTAAGAAGGGTCCGCTTCTGCGGAAAAAGGGCCACACCTGCGAGTGCGCACCTGCGGACTATTGTCCGCTTCTGCAATCTCCTCCGTGCCTGCGGGTCCTTTAGCGCATCTGCGGGCATCGTAGATGCGGCATTTCCCTTCGAACCTGCGACCCCTGACAACACATCCCAAATTCGCTTCTGCGCTTGCCTCTCCGCACGTGCGATCACGCACTGCTGTCTCTCTACCGCAGGTGCGAAAATGACAGATGCCTGAAGACTTCAGCTGCAACACAAATTCAACTTTTGATCCGTTTAGCACTAAAAACTGACCCGAGCCCCCCGGGACCTCAACAAAACATGCCAACCAATCCTAAAACACCATACGAACTTAGTCGAGCCCTCAAATCACATAAACTAACGCTAAAATCATGAATCACCCTCCAATTCAAACTTAAAGAACTTGAAACATCAAATTCCTGCAATCGATGCCGAAACCTATCAAACCACGTTCGAATGACCTCAAACTTTGCACACAAGT
Organism: Nicotiana otophora; assembly: GCA_000715115.1. Taxonomy (NCBI): domain Eukaryota; kingdom Viridiplantae; phylum Streptophyta; class Magnoliopsida; order Solanales; family Solanaceae; genus Nicotiana; species Nicotiana otophora. The sequence goes on along the minus strand of AWOL01S0091350.1, from coordinate 19,029 downwards.
CATATTCAACATTACGGACCTACTCCAACTTTTGAAATCGGATTCCGACCCCGATATCAAAATTTCCACTACCGGTCCAAATCTCCAAAAATTCAATTTTTGCCATTTCAAGTCTAAATGAGCTACGGGCCCCCAAAACATATTCCGGACACGTCCCTAAGTCCAAAATTACCAAACAGAGGTAACGGAACCGACAGAATTCCATTACGGAACCGTCTTCACACAGACTACGGTCCAAATTCTAAGGCTTAAGCACTCATTTAGGGACTAAGTGTCCCAGAACACTCCGAAACTCAAAACCAATCATCCCGGCAAGTCATAATAGTAGAAATAAATATGGGGAAAGAAGTTAATAGGGGTTCGGGGCTCTAAGTCTCAAAATGACCGGTCGGGTCGTTACATCCCCCCCTCTTAAAACAATCGTTCGTCCTCGAACAAGCATAGAGACATACCTGAAGTGGTGAAAATATGAGGATAAT
>AWOL01S0091350.1:0-12799 GCA_000715115.1 Nicotiana otophora | reverse complement strand
CCAGCCTCTTGAGACTCTTGGCCTCCCTCTCCTCTCTATCCCGGGCAAACATGCCCTCGAATCTCCTGGCAATACCCATAACCTACTGATAAGAAATATCCATCTCCAATTCCCTGGCCATACTACTCCGGATGCTAGGATGGAGACCCTCAATAAACCGCCGAACCCTCTTTCGAACTATGGCAACTAAGGCCGGTGCATGTTGGGCTAAATTACTGAAGCGAACTGCATACTCTGACACAGTCATAGCACCCTGGCGCAGCTGCTCAAACTCCGTGCACCATGAGTCCCTGAGGCTCTAAGGGACATACTCTCTCAAAAACATGTCCGAGAACTCAGTCCATGTAAGTGAAGTTGCCTCAGCCGGACTACTCAACTCATAAGCATGCCACCACTGATAGGCTGCTCTTCTAAGCTGGAATGTGGTAAAAGAAACCCCGCTCGTCTCCGCTACCACCATAGTACGGAGAATACGATGACACTCCTCCAGAAAACCCTGAGCATCATCTATAGCCAATCCGATGAAAGTAGGTGGGTGGTACTTCTTATACCTCTCAAGCCTGAGCTGCTCCGCCTCACAAGCTGCTGCCCTAACCTCGGGCTGAGCTGGAGCTATCAGCTGCATTGGTACAATCTCCAGAACCTGGTAGACCTGAACCTGTTGCTCTGGAGTACCGGTGACGGGAGTCTGTGCTCCTCCCCCGGCCTGAGATGTGGCAGGAGCAAGTGGAATCAATCCATCCTGAGCTAAGGTATTGAACATGCTTAGAAACTCGGCTAGAGTCTCGTGGAGGGCTGGTGTAGCAACATGTATCTCAGGTATATGCCCTCCAGCTTGAGATGATGGGGGCTCTTCTATAGTAGCTCGTACGGGTGCTCTGGCTGCACCACATGGACGTCCTCGGCCTCTACCCCAGCCCCGGCTTCTCGCGGCTCTAGCAGGGGGAACGTGTGCCTGTTCATTAGATCCGCTTGTATTCTTCACCATCTGTGAGAGAATAAGATACAGAAATTTAGAATCTCTGAAGTCAACAATTTTCGCACGTCAAGGAATCAAAGTAGTGAAAGTTTCCTAATAGTTCCATAGCCTCCCGAAGATAAGTATAGACGTCTCCGTACCGATCCGCGAGACCCTAGTAAACCGGCTTGTGACTCACGACACCTACAAACCTAGAGCTCTGATACCAAATTGTCATGACCCAATTTTCCCTCCGTGTGACATCATGACGACACCAAGTCTCTACAACTAGGTAAGCCTAAAATTTTTGCAGAATATTGAAATAAAAATATAAATTTAACCAATTATTCAAAAATACACAACAAATCCCAAAACCCGGAACATCGTGAATCACAAACTACAGAAGGAAATATCTAGTATCTCTATACACCAGAATCTAACAAGGAAAAATACAAAAGATAATAGACATGTGAAAGAGTAGAAGGGGACTCCGAGGTCTGTAGAAGCGGCAGATATACCTTGAAGTCTCCAAAAGCTGTCCCGGCTCACTGATAGTGTGGCTGATAAGGTACACCTGGATCTTCACATGAAAAACATATGCAGAGAGTAGCATGAGTACACCACAATCGGTACCCAGTAAGTGCCAAGCCTAACATCGATCGAGTAGTAACGAGGTCAGGTCAAGGCCCTACTGGTAAATATATAATAAAATAATATAGAGTGTAATACCGCAATAAAATAAAGGATGAAATTTAACAACAATTAAACCATAGAAGGTAACAGCTTAGTACACAGAAACACTACATGGGATCTCCCGAGATACCGTCTCGTAGTCGCAAATGTAAATGTGCAGGGGGATCTCCTAGAATACCGTTCCGTAGTCCAAAAATAAATTTGCAGGGGGATCTCCCGAAATACCGTTCTGTAGTCCCAAAGTAAATGTGCCGTGGGATATCCCGGAATACCGTTCTGTAGTCCCAAAGTAAATATGCAAGATAGGTGGATCGTCTGGAATACCGTTCCGTAATCCCAAAGTAAATATGCAGTACATGAGGATCTCTCGGAATACCGTTCCGTAGTCCCAAAGTAAATATGCAGCGCAAAAAATAGATATGCAACTACATCACGAAATCTTACCATTTAGACTAAGTACCAGTAATTCACTAAGCATGTTGCACATAATTCACATTAACAATTAAGACCCGTAGACATATTGTATTAGACTAAACAGGATAGCTACACATATTGGAATAACTCAATTAAGAATAAAAATAGATTAGTACTCATAAAATGGTATAACTCAAAATAACAGGAAAGCATGTTGCTGCTCAGTAAGAAAAATCGGGTTTTACCACAACTAGCCCTTGTACGTAGTCGTCACCTCACGTACACGGCGCTCACATATCACAATAGTTCCAAATCTAAAGGGGATTACCCCCACACAAAGTTAGGCAAGCTACTTACCTCGAGTCAAGCTCAATTAATCGGTTACAATGCCTTTCCCACGAATATCCGACTCTGAATGGCCCAAATCTAGCCAAACAAAATTACGTATCATAAATACAACAATAATAGACTCATCTAATTAACAAAATCAACATTTAACGAAAATTTCGAAATTTAACTCAAAAGAATCTCCTGTGGGGTCCACTTCCCAGAATCGGGTAAAAGTCATAAAATACGAAAGCTCATTCACTCACGAGTCTAACCATATTAAATTTACTAAAATCCGATACCAAAATCTCGATCAAAACCCCAAAATTTGGCATAAGAACTTTTCTCAATGTTTCACCCCAAATCCGAATTGAAACGATGAATTCTAGCATAGATTAGTGGAATATAACCATAAGGGAGTTAAGAATCATTACCCAAAAACTTCCTCCGAAAATCTCTCCAAATTCCGCCTTCTGCTGAGCTCTCAATCAAATTTGTGAAGTGAACTTCAAACCCTCGAATCTGCCCCTTTGCTGTGCAGTTATTCTGCATCTGCGGACCTTGGGTCGCACCTGCGACGCTGCCGCTGTGGAATTTCCTTTGCAGGTGCGGAAACAACTTAAGAGGGCTGGGTCCGCTTCTGCAGAAAAAGGGCCGCACCTGCGAGTGTGCGCCTGCGGACTATTGTCCGCTTCTATGATCTCCTCCGTGCCTGCGGGTCCTTTAGCGCATCTGGGGGCATCGCAGATGCGGCATTTCCCTCGCACCTGTGACCCATGACCACACATCCCAAATTTGTTTCTGCGCTTGCCTCTCCACATGTGTGATCACGCACATGCGGTCTCTCCACCGCAAGTGCGAAAATGACAGATGTTTGAAGACTTCAGCAGCAACACAAATCCATCTTTTGATCCGTTAAGCACTCGAAACTCACCCGAACCCCCCGGGACCTCAACCAAACATACCAACCAATCCTAAAACACCATACGAACATAGTCGAGCCCTCAAATCACATCAACTAATGCTAAAATCAGGAATCACCCTCCAATTCAAACTTAAAGAACTTGAAACTTCAAATTCCTACAACCGATGCCGAAACCTGTCAAACCACGTCCGAATGAGCTTACAGCTTGCACACAAGTCATATTCAACATTATGGACCTACTCCAACTTCTGGAATCGGAGTCCGACCCCGATATCAAGTCTAAATGAGATACGGGCCCCCAAAACACATTACGGACACACCCCTAAGTCCAAAATCACCTAACGGAGCTAATAGAACTGACATAATTCCATTCTGGAACCAGCTTCATACAGTTCCGACTACGGTCCAAATTCTAAGGCTTAAGCTCTCATTTAGGGACTAAGTGTCCCAAAATACTCTGAAACTTAAAACCAATCATCCCGGAAAGTCACAATAGCAGAAATAGATATGGGAAAAGTAGTTAATAGGGGTTCAGGGCTCTAACTCTCAAAACGACCGGCCGGATCGTTACATATACATGCATAGAGATGTATTTTTCTCATGATGTACGATATCACGTTATTCATGACTTCTCACACATACTGGCCTATGGGCATAATTATGCATTTTTCACTGGCTATCTGGAAGGAAAATTAAACATCTTATTTATTGTGGAAAGGATTTTTGGAACAATTATTGTTTTTAACTTACTTATATTTTTTGCAACTTCGGTAAACGATTTGGGTTTTTTACTGATGTACTTCAAAGGCAGAACTATTTTCAGAAATTATGATTCAGCTAAGAATTTTATATCTGGATTACTTCTTTTATTACTTGCTTTATGTTGATATGAACTGTTGTTGCTTATAGGAGTTGGACTCTGACCTTGGTACAAGCTCGTCAATACTTTTAACCTAAGGTTAGGCTTGTTACGTATTGAGTACATGGGGTCGGTTGTACTCATACTACACTTCTGCACCTTACGTGCAGATTTTGGACGTTGATGTTGTCGTGCATGGTGGGAGCTACCATTGAAGATGTACCTGCGATCCAGTTACAACTGCCTTTTGTTCATTGTAGTCTTAGATCTATAAAACTCTATTAATATCTTTTTCAAACAGATGATGTATTTTATTTCACACCAGCTTTGTAAATTCAAATCTTAGAAGCTCATGATTTGTACTACCAGTCCTTGGGGAGTGTATTAGAGTCAGTAAAATACTAATTGAATCATATTTTTGTTATTTAGCTTACCTAGCATGTGAGGTTAGGTGCCATCACGGCGAATCAAATTTTGGGTCGTGACACCTTGGTATCAGAGCTCTAGGTTCATACGTTCTCCAAGTTATGAACAACTGTCTGGTAGAGTCTTGTGGATCGGTATGATGATGTCCATACTTATCTTCGAGAGGCTACAGGGCATTTAGGATAATTTTCCATCTTTATTTCATTATCGTGCGTAATTGATTCAGCTTGAAATATAATTATTTGAATTCCTTCCATGCATTCGTGTGTGCATGTGAGCGCTCGGTATCAGCTGTGTATCGTCGGCTTGTGATTTCAAAGATGACATGCGAGATGTGTATTCTGTGTTTTGGTGATGGGCCAGTCTTCAGGACTTGATGCCAGGTTTGGACCGTAGCTTAGGCTTGGTAGCTTCAGTTGTAACTTGTACATTTGGACTCATATATATGGTAGTATCCCTATGAGTGGAGAATATATGTCTTGATGAGCGGTCGAATGGCTATATGATGAGGATGATGCAATTGTGGGATGTGTTAAGATGGATTGAATGTAACGAGAAATGTTTCCTTGGAATGTAAAGATGGCCATTGGGTGCTTGATTTTCATTTTGATGTGACGTACAGTCTCGAGTACGAATGTTTTGAAGGACCTTTCATGTTGTTAAATTTAGGGACAGATTAAATTCTCATGTCTGGTTAATAAGTTTGGACTCGGATAGACTAAGTAATCGCATAGTAATTGTGACCATGAAAGGGTACAACAAGATACCAATTTGAGGCTAAGCAGGTGGATTATCCCATGCAGAGTAATCTATGTAGGTGTGTTCCTTATAATGTGAGTGTAGAGTTTCTTTTCTACTAGTGGGGCGTATGTGTGGAGGTTTAAATTTAAAGATGGTTGAGAAAGTTGACTTAACTGTCAAGAGAATAAATGTGAGTTTAGTGGATGATTGAGGTATTTTATGGTTGGCGTTGTATGAGCTTGAAAAGAATTTTTGTTGGACTAACTATAGTATTATGGCAGTAATAAAGTATGGGTATTGTGAGTTATGAAGTGTTTTAATCTATGGCTTTGAGCCAAGTGGGGGAGCCTGCTATTGACAATTCAATTGAGGGTTATATGTTAAATTTTAGTTTGGTCTGAGGCATACTTGTGGATTAGTTATGACTTGCAAAGGTTGAGATCAAGGATGACTCGAGTACTAAAATTTCTAAATACAGAATATATTGCGCTTTATGGGTATATGAAAATCACGGGGTGAGTGAGTTGTTATTTGTGAATAGTTTAGTGCGCACGGAGTTTGAATTTAATCAGTGGTGTTAAGGCAGAATTACCTCTTTGAGTGTAGCTATGCTAATGGGGCATGTGTCTTTCAGCCCATTTGGGCGGTGCAATTTAGATTTGAGAAAACTAGGTGACTCTCGAGAAGGTGCTAATGAATTCAAAAATGTATTAGTGGCAATTGAAAATATTTCGGATTGGTATATTGCTAGAATCGGATAGTTACATTGGATGGTGTCGGGACTTGCGGTAACTCTATATGACTATGGATTCTACATTTCAGTATAAGAAAAGGGAATAGGAATAATTTTAAATTCTCATAAGGTATTTTCAGAGTGGGTGTTTCGGTAGTGGTATTTATAGGGGTAATTATGATGTGGTGAGACTCTACAGATGTTTTAGTGGCATTATTCTTGGTTTTTGGTGACCTACGTGGTTTGGTCGACTTAGAGGAATTTAGTTCTAATAGCTTGGTTATGTGCAGATGGATTTCAAAGTGTTCTTGATGGTTTCTACCATGGTTTGAACCAGATATTTTCTACTAGTGTGGGCAACGTGTTGTGTATTATGATTTCCTCCTTGAAGGAAGCAAGAGGAAGGTTTCTAACTAACTAGGTATGTATTTTTCTTGTGACTCAGAGTGTTAATGAGGTTCTTATGTTTTCATTGGATAGCCTAATAGAGGTTGTACGTAGAGTGAAATTGGGATTTGCATGTGCAAGTATATGATTCAGTTTCAAAAGGAAGGTCATGAGTTTATGGAGCACAGTCGATTTTAGATATTGGCACTAGTGGTATTACCTAAGAAGAGTGTACATTCAGAAGGGTACACTATGTTTTGACTTACGGATATTTCATTGGTATTGCGGTATTTGTCTGGTTGATTGACTGCTATTATTCAGATTTTTGCTATGTGGCACGGGATATATAGAAGTATTCCTCATGGGATGATCGTGCACGAAAGATGTGTTAGTCATTCTAGTGATGGAGTTGGGATCAGTTACAGTGATTCATGTGCTCGATGAATTTGGAGACTGGGAGTTCTCAGAAGTATATTGTTTCGGGTTGCGGCCTGTTTGAGGTAAGTACTTTATTTAAACTTAGTAGAGGCACTAGTTGCGTTAATTATTTTTGATAGCTACGTGTTATAAGTGTGCATATATGTGAGGTTTGAGCCAATGTGCGGGCATCATGGCAAGTATTTATACTCGAAAGAATGCTTAGGCTATGATATGCATAAAGTTGATTGTTAAGCGTAAAGTTATAACATTTCCCGTGTTCTTACCTTTGTGGAGAACTATCTGGGCTACACTTGAGGTTACAAAGAGGCTAATTCCCTGAATAAATGGCGTATTTACTATTTCTGCGTTAAATTGCCGATTTGAAGTGTGCTAGCAGACTTTGCTCATGCTTACACTATGGCGTGTTATTTATACCAGTCCAGGAGCATGAGAATATTATTTTATTATCATATACAAGTGTACTTGTTTAATTACTCCTATATGATATGCTGGGACTGGAGGCCTGTGACCATGCCGGGCAATTCATATTATTGGCACGTGAGTTGTCTGTGCCATGTGTGGGAATTTTATTTCTAAGATAATTTATCTGATTCATTAATTTCCTTCCTCTACAATTGTGTACATGTGCCTACGGTTATCCTCTTCACAAAATTTGAGGAGTTGGTTGTAACATTGTGGTTGTGGTGGTGCTTGTTGAACTTGCAATATGGTTCTCTTCCTTGAAATATCTCCCATATTTGGGTACACTAATTGTGCAGATGTGACTGGAGTTATATTGATGTGGCGTGTCAGTGGGATAGTTGCATTTAATAATGTAAGGTCATTGGACCTAGAATGGGTACTATCATGTTTGATTATAGTATATTCAAAAGGAGAATATTGAAAGTCGGCTGAGCAAGTGATTATGGTTCTGGTTGGGGCGAGAGAGCTCCATGACTTGTTGATCTGATAAGGGGTTAAGAGATTCTGCGTGTTTCTTTTATTATCAACAATGTACGAAGGTGTTGGGATGAGGTTTTGTTCGATATGGGGTGGGTTTAATACTAGTACTTGGTTGGTTTGGAGTAATTACTGAGATCAGGAACGGTGCTACGAGCGGGCAAGTTGTGTAATATGCTGGGTGATTATATCTGTTATTATAGTTATAGCTCGATGCATCTTGTTCAGGCTCATACTGTGTGTAAATGTAAGATTTGTGTCTTGAAACAAAATTCTAAAGGTTGGGAATTGAATTCCAAGATTTCAGGGCTAAGGTTAAATTAAGGATTTTCAGTTGTATTGTGTTGTCAGGCCTATGTGGAATAGGGTGACGTGGGATCACCCATGGGTACGTGCGTGGTAAGATGGAATAGTAATTTGATGGCTTGAAAACAATCCTTGGCATGTTTGAGGACGAATGTATGTTTAAATGGGGGAGAATGTAATGACCTGGCCGGTCATTTTGAGTATTACAGCCCCGTTCCCCCATTTACTGCATAATTTATGCTTTTCAATTATTGTATGACTTGTCGGGGTAATTGGTTCGGGTCCGGAAGGATTTCATAATGAATTGAGACACTTAGTCTCATAATTGAAAACTTAAGTTGGAAAAGTTGATCGGATGTTGGCTTATATATAAATGACCTCGGATTTGCATTATGATGATTCCAATAGCTCTGTATGGTTATTTTGGACTTATGAGCGTGTCTGGTAAATTATTTGGAGGTCCGTAGTGGAATTAGGCTTGAAATGGCAAAAGTTGAATTCTTGGGGAGTTTGACCGAGGGGTTGACTTTTTGTTATCGGGGTCGGAATCCGATTCTAGAAATTTGAATAGGTCCGTAATATGAAATGTGACTTGTGTGTAACATTTGAAGTCATTCCGGATTGATTTGATGTGTTTCGACACAAGATATAGAATTTGAAAGTTCAAAGTTCATAGATTTTGATTTGTGGTGCGATTCATCATTTTGATGTTGTTTGATGTGATTTGAGGCCTCGAGTAGGTCCGTGTTATTTTATGGGACTTGTCTATATAATTGGTCGGGGTCCCGAGTGGCTCGGGTGAGTTTCAGACGAGGCTCAGATTAATTTCGTTGCTTATTGCATTGTTGAAGGCTGCTGGTTTTGGTGTTTTCGCACCTGCGGAAATGGGCTCGCAGGTGCAATGGTCGCAGAAGCGACAATACACACGCAGAAGCGAGGGTCTTCGCAGGTGCAGTGCCTGTTGCACAAAAGCGCGACCGCAAGTGCTGTCCTAGGCATCGTAGAAGCGATCTGGGCTGGCCAAGCTATTCTCGCAGAAGCGAGTTGTTTTCCACAGAAGCGAGGGTCGTAGGTGTGACCTCTTGTCCGCATCTGCAAAAGTGCTGGGCAGAATCCTTTAAGTTCGAGGGTTCGTGATTTTTCACCATTTTCGTGTTTTGGAGCTCGGTTTGGGCGACTTTGGAGAGGAAATTTTTCACTCAACTTGGGGAGTGTATTAGATTTTTGGAGTGTAATTTTGGATTTTGTGGGATTATATTAGTATTTCGATATGGAATTAATTCCTATAATTATGTGGACTGAATCAAATTTATTGTGGCAAGATTCGAGCAATTCAAAAGTTGATACGCACAGAATAGGAATTCTGGAGCGTTGTTTAGCTTGGTCGACTTTGGATTCGTCCTGTTCGAGGTAAGTAACTCTTCTAATCTTGGAGCTGAGGGCATGAACCCTGAATATACATATTATGTGAATTGTTTGGAGGTGACGCACATGCTAGGTGACGGGCATGTGGGCGGGCACCATAGAAATTGTGACGTAATTATTCCGTGGAATTTTGTAGTCAAATAATCTTGGCATTTTCCATGCAATTTTATGTGTTAAAGAAATTGAGATGAGAATCATATTTAAAAATATCATGTAGAGGCTATGTGACAGTATTATTGGGACCCACAAAGGTCATATTGCTGTGAATTATTTGTTTTAAGTTGCAAATTCATACTCAATCATATTCATTTCATTACATATCATATCTCACTCTCTGTTGTTATTTATTGATATATCATATCATTATTTTCGTGCTATTTTCATGACATTGTCAGTCCATGAGAGAGAGAGACTGGAGAGATTGATGACTGAGGGAGGCCGAGGGCCTGACTGGGAGGATATTTTTGGGATCAGGCTGCACGCCACAGCATGCCATGTTGGCTTTATATACATTATTACTATTACGTGGATCGGGGCTACCCGCCTGCAGCAGGCCTTATAGGCGTTATATAGCACGTGAGTTGTCCGTGCAGCACGTGAGTTGTCCGTGTGGATCCAGATATTTATACTATATCACGTGAGTTGTCCGTGCGGTTTATAGCGCTTGGGGTGAAGGAGCACCTCCGGAGTCTGTATACACCCCGAGTGAGCGCAGGTACCTACTAAGTGCGAGTGCCGAGCGATTGGGAGGATTGAATGACTGTGAGGACTGAGTGATGGGGATGACTGAGTGAATTGATACTCTGAGAGTATGCATATGGAATTATCACTGAGATACATTGCATTAACATGCACAGATGACATACAGGCATCGAGATGTGTTTTTCTCATGTTGTACGATATCACGTTATTCATGGCTTCTCACACATACTGGCCTATGGGCATACTGATGCATTTTTCACTGGCAATCTGGAAAGAAAATGAAACATCTTATTTATTATGGAAAGGATTTTTGGGAAAATTAATGTTTTCAACTTACTCATATTTTTGGCAACTTAGGTAAACGATTTGGGTGTTTTTACTGATGTACTTGAAAGGCGAAACTATTTTCAGAAATTATGATTCAGCTGAGCATTTTATATCTGGATTACTCATTTTATTACTTGCTTTATGTTGTTATGAACTATTGTTGCTTATGGGAGTTAGACTCTGACCTTGGTACAAGCTCGTCATTACTTTCAACCTAATGTTAGGTTTGTTACTTATTGAGCACATGGGGTCGGTTGTACTCATACTACACTTCTGTGCCTTGCATGTAGATTTTGGATGCTGATGTTGTTGTGCATGGTGGAAGCTAGCATTGAAGATGTATCTGCGATCCAGTCACAACTGCCTCTTGTTCATAGTAGCCTTAGATCTATAAAACTTTGTTAATGTCTTTTTCAAACAGATGATGTATTTTATTTCACACCAGCTTTGTAAATTCAAATCTTAGAAGCTCATGATTTGTACTACCAGTCCTTGGGGAGTGTATTAGAGTCAGTTAAATATTAATTGAATCGTATTGTTGTATTTGGCTTACCTAGCAGGTGAGGTTAGGTGCCATCACGTCGAGTGCGATTTTGGGTTGTGACAGTAACACTCAAATATTTGAAATAAAATACTACGATTGTTGTAATATTTTTTGGTCTTGATTGTATTTTCTCGATGCAATTTATTGTCTACGATGACCATTTGAGTAATTCACTCTGTAATATACAGTTAATTCTAAAAAAGATGATTATTTCACATACAAATTAAATTGATCACAACTTGTGTAATGACCCAACCGATCATTTTAATATTAGAAACCCGTTTCCTAAAGTAAAACTCCCCAAACATGCTTTTATTAATTTATGACTCGCGGGGATGGTTGGTTCGGGATTTGGAAGAGTGTGAGTTGGAATCGGAGCACTTAGTTCCTTAAGTGGCTTTAAATGGCCAAGTTTGACTACGGTCAACATTTTGAGAAAATTGCCCCGGAATCGGGATTTGACGGTTCCAATAGGTTCGTATGATGATTTTGGACTCGGGCGTATGTCCGAATCAGGTTTTGGATAACCCGGGAGTGTTTTGATGCTTAATAGTAAAAATCAACTATTTGAAGGTTTAAAATTCTTTAAATGTGGTTTGGGGTAGGTTTTTAAGTAATTGAAGCCCATTTGGAATTCCAAGTTTGGGAATAGTTCTGTATAGTGATTTAAGACTCGCACGCAAAATTTCATGTCATTCCGAGTAGTTTAAGTATATTTCAGCGTACTAGAAGTAAATTGAAGAACTTGAAATTCTTAAGTTTGAGGTGTGATTTATAGATTTGATGTTGTTTTACACGTTTCGTAATTTCGAGCGAGTCCATTTTATGATTTCAAACTTGATGGTATGTTCGGGCGGGGTCCCGGGGGCCCCGAGTGTCAACCGAACGAGGCTCAGACCAAGTTGGAAATTGGGAACCAAAACTGAAGCTCCCAGCTACTGTTAGAATCGCACCTGTGCTTGGCCAGCCGTAGGTGCGACACTCGCAGGTGCGGCAGTAGCTCGCAAGAGCGAACCTTGCAGATGCGGAAAAGGGAAGGAGGCAATCGACCACAGATGCAGATGATTTGTGCACCTGCGAACGCGCAGGTGCGAAGCCGTGTGTGCAAATGCGAGAATTGGGCAGGCAAGTGGAACTCGCACCTGCGAGGATTTTCTGCGGGTGCGGAGCCGCAGGTGCGTTCCAATCTCCGCAGCTGCGAAAGACCTGTTTGGCAGAAAGCTTAAAAGAACGAGAATTCACCATTTTTGCCCATTTGCTTCCATTCTTGGGTGATTTTGGAGCGTTTTGAGAGGAGATTTCAACTAACAACTTGGAGGTAAGTTAAATATACACCTCTTGAGTTAAATGCATAGATTATAAGTAGATTATAACTAGTAAATCTTAGAAATCAAAGATTTAGATGAAAAAAATAAGATTTTTATAAAAGTGATATTTTAACCACGAAAATAGTTATGGAATTGGGTAAAAATTATATATTCAAGTTCTTGAGATTATGGGTAACGTTTTCATCCAAAATTGTTTAGAATCCGAGCATGTGGGCCCGGGGTTAATTTTAGGAATTTTACCATTTTTGGATAGGGTAATTCATTTAATAGATGAATTTTGAATTATTGAACATATATTAATTATTTTATATAACTTTTGGATAG